>JAYJMA010069936.1:0-10322 GCA_036873895.1 Parotocinclus cabessadecuia
CACCTTTTTCACTAGGACTGACTGGAACAATGACCATGCTGTCTTAACTGGGGTTGCCAGATATGGGGTCCACACCTTTTTCACTAGGACTGACTGGAACAATGACCATGCTGTCTTAACTGGGGTTGCCAGATATGGGGTCCACACCTCTTTGACTAGGACTGACTGGAACAATGACCATGCTGTCTTAACTGGGGTTGCCAGATGCAGGGTCTACACCTCTTTCACTAGGACTGACTGGAACAATGACCATGCTGTCTTAACTGGGGTTGCCAGATATGGGGTCCACACCTCTTTCACTAGGACTGACGTTGACAGCGAGCAGGCCGCTTTTTTCGGGTTGCCAGATACACAGGCCACACCTCTTTTCCTCATAAAGGTTAATGAGTGTTTCCTAGCCACTGCCGTCCTAGGCTTGCTCAGTATGGGAGTGGCCTGGGCTAATATAAGACCACAGAACATTGTAGAGCTGCTTCGAGACAATGCTTCGTAGGAATAACTCTGACTCGGACCACCCATGTTTTAGTGGGAGTGACCTGAACGGACGCCACGCCTCTTTCCATAGGCTAAAAAATGCTGTGGCCACACCTCCTTCTCCTTTTGAGAACTGACCTTGGCCTTTTCCCCTGCGATTGGGAGACGGAACATCCACGTCGCCTTCCGTGGGATTGGTACCTAGGCCACACCCCATCCCTCACCCCCATCCCTCAGCTCTTTTAAGGTGCGAGGAAACCAGAGAACCCAAAGGAAGCCCAAATGGGTGGATGAGGTCCAGAAGACGCCTGGACCTCAGACTGAACCTGGAGCCATGGTCATGTTTACTATACTGTACATTAATGATGATCTACAGTGTAAAATCGCGTTTTAAAACTGTTTGGACTTGTGTGGGTGCGTGACATGTGTGCAGAGCCCTGCCAGTAATCCACTGGTGTGTGTGTGTGTGTGTGTGTGTGTGTGTGTGTGTGTGTGTGTGTGAGAGAGAGAGCCTCTGTACTTGCCCACGCGGTATGATCCCGACACATGCATTTGCGTGTGTGTGTTTGTGAGTGATGCTTATGTATCCTCCCACACTGATCTGCGTGTGTGTATGTGTGTGTGTGTGTGTGTGTGTGTGTGTCCTCCCACTCTGAATGATCACTGCATGCATGCTTTCAGTACTTTACTGTTAGGAGATTAGCAAACCCCAGGCGTACAGATTGAACACAACACCAGAGTGTGTGTGTGTGTGTGTGTGTGTGTGTGTGTGTGTGTGTGTGTGTGCGTGTGTGTGTGTGGCATGCACAAGAAGCAGCACGCACTGCATGCGGGCCCGTAAACACCTCTAAGCTAAGAGTACATTGGACACAGTGACCGACCGATCCCAGTTCTGCTCCGCCTGCTACAGTGAGCAAAAGCCTTTTTAAATTCTGGTGACATTCATTCGGTTTTGAGCCGTTATTCAAACCTAGCACTGCAAAACAAAACAAAACGCGATTAGCTGTTCATTGGTGATAATTCGACCGTAGCCGGCGGCTCTGGGGCGTTTGCCGAGGACGTCAGGTGGCTTTGTCTCAGGTTCGTTCTGTTTAGCGTCCTTTGCCGTTTCTTCGTTCCGCTTGGTCCGCCGTTACTGCTCTGAAAGGTGGCACGGCGGTCAGTCCTGGGCCCGCTGCGACCCTGAATTGAATTGAGCAGGTGCTGAAAGTCCAGGTCAGGGTCACGCGGGTCAGGCACCTACCCCAGAGACCGCAGGGCAGCCCATCACACGGGTGGATGATCGCAGGCCGAAGGGGGGTAGTGAGGTGGGACAAAGGTACAAAGGTGGGTCACCACGGTGTCGGGGTGGTGCGTTAGAAAGATTATGTGATACAAAATGACTGAGAGACATCAGGGCCGGGGTGTCCCTGACAAGGATCCGGACCTAGAGTGACCATTTCATTTAGCTGCTGATCATAATAAGTTTTTACTTTAATAGGTATACATTAGATAAGCTAGCATAACATATCTGACATGTAACATCTAAGCCGCTTAGCGAGTTCAGGTCCATTTTTGAGTCTTGAAATGTTTGGAGGCCGGGCCGGGGTGCCCCCTGAGAAGGATCGGGTTCGCAAAGCCAACGCTGTGCTTTTTGCAGATGCAAATGAAAGCGGAAATGACATCACGCCGATTCAACCGGATCAACCTCTGCAGAGGACAAGCAGATGTCGGGTAATTACCCAAGGCAGTAAAATGCACGTTGAAGCATCACAGGAATCCAAAGTCACTGTGGTCAGGACAACAGAGGACGCTCTTAAAGAAATAATCACTAATGGAGTTTAATACAGAACAGCCGGGTCAATCGAGCGAGTCCAACACCAGGAGGCCACGAGGTTCCCCTGTACCCGAAAGCACGAACTTGCCATAATGAAACACTCGGAGGGAAGTAGATGTTTGCTCTGAATGGCTCCACCCACTGAGATCACCCACACTGCTTTTATGTTCGTAAAAAAAAAAAAAAAAGAAAACTCGACATTTTAACGTAACGTAGCGAATTTTGGACCCATCCCTACACGCTGACTTTTCGGACAGGGGAAACACTGTGACTGGAAAGACTGGCCTTAAGTCTGAGTCTATGAACCGCATCACTTGGATCATACCATGTGCAAGGCAGGGGGGCGGGGGCTGTTTTCTTTTCGCTATTAATCTCTTATTTGTAACCCGTACTCTCAGTAGTTTTACCATCTTAATTCAACTTGTCGTAGAAATCAAGAAGAAAAAACACTTCGGGACTTTTTTTAGGGTTGCTCCGACTCGACGCTGAGGAGCTTGAGCACCCCTGAGATGGGGCTAGACGCGACCATGAACCCCTTCTGCTCCACTGTCCAATATCCTAACCGCCAGGTCGGCACAGTGGTTTTGTTTACATGCTAAATCAAGTCCCAGGGATAAACTGGTAACTCCAAAGCTTTTTTTAATGTAAAACACAAGGCTCTTATTGTTTTCAGCCGTCCGTATACTGAATTTTGCCGGTTTTCTCCTCGCAAGTCTAATAACAAACCCGTGGTTTTGCCGGGGCAGTTCTCTCATCGCACCAATTAAGCGCGCCATCAATCCATATGCAGCAGCAGGGAGATGTTTTACTGTACGGGGGCTCAGCGCGACAGGGAAGGTCGAGACCTGGCGCTAACTCGGGAGTGTAATCTCCGAAACGAAACGCAGAGATCACGTCTGCCAAGGAAACAAAAAAACCTGTTAAATCCGCGCTCGATCATGTGCATGTCATTATTTTTATGACCCGGCTCTCCGTGCGCCCAGAGCTCGGACCGGCCAGGCCAATCAGTGGCCGACTCCAAGGGGCGACTCGTCCTTTGAAAACGTGAAATCTTCATTTTGCGCCGTGTTTGCCCGTGGGGAGGGCAATGCCTTTGGGAAAAATGGGCCGGCTTTAGTTTGGCGTGCCACAGTGATACCGCGAGCAACGAACCTCGTCGATCGTTTCACTTTGCCTTTGTAGCTGTGGTAAATACACCAAGAACTGAACGAATTGTAGCTCTCTCTCTCTCTCTCTCTCTCTCACACACACACACACACACACACACACCTGTGGATGAGTGAAGAAATCGCGCTCGCATGAAACCACCTGTTTCCACGCAACAAGCTGTTAAACAGAGTGTGGGTGGCAATAAGGGACGGATCTGCGCTGTCCTGTCCACACCAACACACACACACACACACACACACGCACACACACACACACGCACACAGGATTAGATATCAGCGGACAGCCAGGAAAAACGGAAGAGACTTTGCTGACTCATTCCCCTGACGCACTCATTATCTGAATCTGTATGACGTCATCAGAAATGCTTTCGGAAGTGAAGAGGATCATATTGTAGCACGGACAGGAGGTCAGACACACAGGAAAGGGAATGAGAGAGAGAGAGAGAGAGAGAGAGAGAGAGAGGCCGCAGCTGAAATTGATTTTTTTCCTTACAAAGCTAAATACAGGTCCACAGGAACAATCAATGCCTCTCACTTCCGAATGCAGAGCTGCAGACTGTAAGGAGGTCAAAAGCCTAGCACGTTAAAAAGGCCCGCGCGATGCGTTTTGTGCTTAGCGTAACAGATGAGACACTACACGGAGTGTCCGTCATCCGCGACGGACTCCACTGACTCCGCTTAGAAGAACGAACGAGGGAAAACGGACGGATCGTTTTCCTTTCTAAATCACGTTCTAGGAATGAAGCTTGAAATTTCCCTCTGATCAGTCGGGCCATTAAAACCTCTGACTGCGTTTGGGTCCCTGGCGTTTAGGCCAACGCTACGTCGACCCCCTGCCCAGAACCCGTTGCGTGAATAGTCCAGTGGCAGGGAAAAACTCCCTGAACAAAGAAGTGAAAAACCTTGGGAGGAACCAAGACTCAAAAAGATGTAACGCAAACCGAGACGGAGCGGGTGTCTTACCTCTCCGGTTGACAGGGTCTTTTGCTACGTAAGCAACAAAATCAGTTGTGTCCTGTAAACAAAGCACATGAAAAGATGATTTATTATCCAGCGCCAACATAGCCAATTCCCCAGAACCCCCTTCCCCCGTCAGTTCCTTACCGGATCTCCACCGGAAGCGAAGGATATAGACTGCATATGGTGATTGGCTATTATCTAACAGAGCAGAAAGAAAACACTGATCACTGATGCATGTCTTGGATGACGTCATGGAGAAACTGGAATGTGGTGCTGAATCACCCAGATATGAATACGGGATGTGAGCGTGCGTGAGCGTGCGCGTGTGCGCGGGTACCTGTTTGGAGTCAGGGGTCATTAGATTTAAGCTGCTGATCGAGATGTTGAGGTTGATGCTCATGCCAGCAAACTGCAGGTTACTCTTCCCCAGAATGCTTGAGAGCGCTTTTGACGGAGGCTAAAGATGAAGCGAGAGCTGCTTTCAGTGCTAATCTCAAATAGCAAGGAGAAATTTTGACATGTCGACATATCCGAACGGCAGAAAACTAGTACGAGTCAAAACCCGCTGACAGAAAACAGACTCTCGGCCTCGAAAGGCAAAAAGCGCGCGACAGGGCCACTTTTGTAGAGACACCGGTTAGCCTAACACGCACGTCTTTGGACTGTGGGAGGAAACCGGAGTACCCGGAGTAAACCCAGGCAGCCACGGAGAGGACATGCAGAATCCACACAGAAAGGACCCAGGCCGCCCCGCCCTGGGATCGAACCCGGGACCTTCTAACCTTGCGGTTAGTATAACAGTCTTAAAGTATTAAACAACTTATGAACACACGCCTTTCTGATCTTCCTGATGCCTGATGCTCTGTCATTCCCGTCCCAACTCATCTTGTCTACTGGGCACAAGGCCATTTTGGTCTTTTCTAGCCCCTGTTCTGCACCAGTGCCATCTTGGTCTCTCAGGACCTGAGAAACGTGGGGTGTCGACCTTTTCCAGGTCTGTAGGCTGTGCCGTCTGAGATAGGATCGAAAGGTCCCCATAGAGCAGAAGGGCGTGGAACAGAAGGACTAAGGGGTGAGGTGCGCCCGTCGCAAAAACACGGCGCATTGTACAATTTGACTCACACTCACATGCACAAACGCGCACATTCGCGCACGCCTAGCTGAGCTGATTGCAGATCCTCGGCACAGAATGAGTCACAGTTCTAGCAGTGTGTATCGTGGGCTGTGTGTCCACCCACACACACCGAACCATACCACTTCCCTCCTCTATCATAATCCCTCTCTCATCCCCTCTCTCTCGCTCTCTCTCTCTCCCAAACATCATTCACGTTGCTCGTTCGGTGACCATTCGCGCTTTGCTTTTATCCGCTATCTGGCCGATCCTCTCTCACTTGTTCGTATTCCCGCCTTCCTCTCAATGCTTCCTACTTCTTTCACACTGATTTCTCTCCGTTCACTCTACCTTTCTCTTGCGCAGTGCTCCTTTGGTGCCAGGTACCGCCTCACACACCAGACTGATGGCCTCCCTGGAGAGACAGACAGGGGAAAAAAAAAACGTGTATTATTTTAAACCGTGTTTTATTAAACGCAAGGAAAAAAAACAACTAAAAATATCCACAAACCCATTCGTTTCATTAGCACGACTCCGACATGTGTGGTACGATGAGTATACAGAACAGGAACGTGGGTCAAAGGTCTGGGTTCAAACCCTGGGCCAGACGTTCATGGGCTCCTAGTCCAGTGCGTCCACCGAGTTCGAAAAACGTTTTAAAGTTCCTAAACGTTGTGCTTTTAATCGAGGATATTTACGTTTACGTCCCTCCTCATGACGTTAGATTTGGGTTTTCATTAAGGGTTCATGTGCTGAACGGAGAACATGAATGTGTGTGTGTGAGCAAGCTGAGTGGGAAAACAGGAAGTCAGGTGGAAAAGTGAATGTGACATGCAATATTCACTGTCGTTCTATCTGTGTGTGTGTGTGTGTGTGTGAGAGAGTGAGAGAGCATCATCCCACACAAGCGAGTGCTCGATAAACAACCGGCGCCCACTGGGAACTGTCCGGCCTTCCATCAGTGTTACACAGTGACTCATACACACACACACACACACACACACACACACACACGGACGAGTCGGAGTTACATTTTTTTTTTTACCTTTTATTGCACTAATCTGAATGGACGGACGCTGGACTGACATGACAGCATCGCTGCTCACTCCTTATAGGGCAAGCCTGGCGGTTAGGGCTGGTTAGTTATCTGTCGCATCGTCTTTTAAGAGCACCATCAAATCTCATCGCGTTGCTTGAATACAGTCCCCCCAGCCCCGAATTTAAACATGTACAGGTACGCACAGTTTAAGCACGTGTTCAGCTTTTCATTCGTAAAACAAGAAGCTTAAGTATTTTTTTATCCAGCAGAACTAAACGTGCCCTAATACTAAAGCCCTGTATACGTCCTTGCTTCCTAAAAACTATTAGCAACGATCGAAATAAATGTTGTGTCGTCAGGGGTCTCCAGAGAACAGAACGTGACACCAGAAAGCCACCGCACGTGGAACGTAAGCCCGTTTCATGTCACATTTCACACATAAAAGCATCGATGAGGTAACGGTGGACTGATGATGCAGTCGTACCTTGTTATTTGGGATCTTGTGTTGAAGTCTAGTGATCTCATGGAACGAAGCACCTCTATGCAGCCGAGATACTGAAAGGAAACAGGAAACATGTTTAGCCCTTGTAATCGTGTGGTAAAACCAAGGCTTAAACCTCGCCGTATTGGATCAGTCTGGATCTCATCCAGACTTTGCGTCGACTGTTTTGCCCGAACACTTTCCGTTCCTCGTCTAGCCCTAAATTCTTCCTCTCTATGCAGGTAAACAAACATTTCGTATTATTTGGCTTGTTATTTTTCGGCGGCCAGCCATAATCATGCGTCTCAGTGGTTGCCAGATCCAGCAGTTCACAGCAGTTTGCTTCACGCCATAACAACGTCATAAGTCAAGCATGCAGTCTTGTTACTTTAGTCAGCGATAAAGGTGTGTAGATAAACCCAGGTTGCGGTTAGTTAGTTAGTTAGTTAGCAGTTACTGAAAGGGAAGAGAGCAGGGATGAAAGATAAATGAACTGGACGATACGGGCAAGAATCGGGCTCCCCAGGCAAGTCGTGGCCACGGCGGCAAAGGGTGGCACGACGCCGCGGCGCTTCGTTTTAAAAAAGGATTTGCATTACATTGCAAATTTTCAAGCAACAGTAAAAGGTCACTTACAATTTTACAACTGTACAGTTTCTCTGTTTTTTGTTTTTCTTAATTTGCCATCCCAATCCCGCAGCCTTTTGACTTGGCCCTGCAGCAGGCATGACCTTCCCATTAAGGGCCGGTGGAAAGCGAATGCCAGAATTCGAATCTTCTTTCCTTCAGACGTCTAGGACGACAGATAGAGCCGCTGTTGCAGGACTGGGGAGACCCAGTGGACCCGGGCTGGAGGCAAGCCTGATGGGTTTAAGGTCCACATATGGTGAATGGACACCACGAGCGTAGCCTGTTCATCTGTCTGGATTCATTTGTGCCACCGAAGGCCCTTGGTGAAGGAGAGCAGGGAAGAGCAAATCGGGTTGGGAAAAGACACAAACTATGTTTGTTTACATTACTGTAAAATCTATTTTATTATGCTTGAGCACCACTCAAGGATCTGGGCCGATTCAATCCAGCCACACGGGCACAGACTACACAGAAAATGTCAGATCACACACTGAGCTTCGTGTGCCTGGTTCGATCAGACGAGGCTGCGGGCCGAGTTAAGGATCAAACCGTAATTTTGACCACGAGCAGCTTGCTTCAGCCGACCTGCGACACTGTCCTGTGAGTAATTATTATTCATCGTTGCAAGTGGATCATCCTAACCCTAATAACCTCGAAATGACTCACCTGGACCGGCTTTACTCTAACCCAGGACACAGCAGTGATCGAGATCCTAGTCCCTTTTTCGTAACCAGTTTTTCCTCGACACTGACTCCCTAGGCCTGCTCAGTTTGTCATATATCCGTCATATCTGAATCTACTTCAGGTCTGAATGACAGGAAACTCGCAACTCAAACGCCTCTTCACTGGAACGATTCGGACATTTTTCCTGCCCCCGAATGAGAACAAAAAAAGGTTTCTAAATGGAACACTTGATGGTGCAATCTTCCAAAGACGATGCCCGTATCCATTCCGTCCAGTCGGTGGCGATAGTGCACCAATGCGGGACGCCAAATCCTTATAAAACCCAAAAGAAGAAGAAATAGGAGTGGCGGGGTGTCATAGGCATTATATGTAATAATAAGCAGATAAAACAACAAACTAAACTGCATATTTATGTCAACAAGGGGCAACCTATAGAGATTAAAACTGAATAAACGTCACACATACTAACTAAGAACAGTTTCTAGCATTATAAAATATAAGTTTGGGATTGGCCTTATTAGGCAATATTAGACAAATATTGTTACTATTGTTGGGTATAATCTGTTTAAGCTGCTTAGAGACAATTTATCATTGTGAAAAAAATATACACGCTAACGCTACAGGAGTAAATTTGACTTGAATTAGCTCAAGTAACTAAAGCTTAATCTGAGCCTGACTTAATCGGACCTAAATGCAGACATAGCTACCTAACTTGGCCCCTCTCATGCTCTCCCCTGATTGGAGAAATGACTCATTCATGCCAAACACTGGGGTGAATCATGTGCACCTGGCTTGTCGTTAACCTGATAGCCGCAGCAACTCACCTGGCTGGATCGGTCCCACAGAAAAAAACCGTCCGCGTCGTCTAACGATCCACTGATCTGACGCTGAGCTTACTAAATATTCTTACAACGCAATTACTCTGTACTTTGTGTTTGTTAAAACCATGCTAAAGATTAAAAATGCTTAGTTTTGATTAACAGAGTAGATAGTCGTGCACGTAAACATTACAAACGAATTCTACACATGCACAGATGTTTAATTTAAGGAAATTCAGTTTGGCACTACTGTCAAGTTTTGTAAAGCTACAAAATTCTAGGTAAATTAAATGACATTCATGTTGGAAAATATGAAGTTATTGTTGCAGTGGAATGTTTAAAACTCTCACACCGTTTATTTTCCTGCCGCTTTATCCAGAAGCCTATTCATAATGACGCATAATAAATAATAAAATCAGTAATGCTTTGGGCGCAGTCTTGCGTTAAACCCGCTAAGCCATGAAGAATGTAAACGTTTTTTCAAAACGCACTGGGCATCGGAATCGTTACGTTCTCATTTTTTTATGACAACTGAACGGATTTCTAAGCGCTAGATTTTGAGACTTGATTTCACGTCTTTTTAACTGTCCCGTCTGCAAATCACGGCCCCAGATCAAGTTCTGTGATGCCAATGCTTTGGAGCTGCCCCTTGCTGTCACATCCTCTGCTATTTAAACCCCTTGTCTGAGGCAGTTTGAGTTCCCTAAGCTCCATTTATTCGCTCTCAATGCTTGTCTCCGCTCTCTACCCAAAGCCTTACCTTTACCTTTTCTGCGTCTTTGTTATCATTTTCCTCGTGCGGTCCTAATTTTGAACGACAAACACTCTCTCGTTCACCCTACGAGCCAGTTTGGGATATAATCATCCACTCGCTCCACACGTTTACGGCGTTGATAGCTGATACCCGCTGCCTCCTCTCTCTGCCCCCTTTACCAGATCCCGTTGACAGCGAACGTCATCCAGTTGCTTTGTCCGGTTTAAGTCACTCGCGCGCACCAATTAAAGTGTGTTCAAACACCCCCCCCCCCCCCTCAACACACACACACACAAATACAGTCAAATCCGGTTAATGGGGCCCTGCCGGGACGGGATGGTTTTGGTCCTAATAAGCGGCCGGTACGATTAATCGAACATGCCCTA
>JAYJMA010069947.1:0-10322 GCA_036873895.1 Parotocinclus cabessadecuia
GTGTGTGTGTGTGTGTGTGTGTGTGTGTGTGTGTGTGTGTGTGTGTGTGTGTGTGTGTGTGTGACAGAGAGAGAGAGCGAGAGAGAGCGAGAGCGAGAGCGAGAGAGAGAGAGAGAGAGAGAGAGAGATGTGGACTTGTAATAGTGTCTGAAGTAGACTGGTGTTAATGGAGTCGATCTCATTAGTTCAGTGTCCAGTGCCAGATCGTTTCATCCGGCGTGACTCCCATAGTGAGCGTGTGTAAAACTCCTCTGGCCGTGCCAGGTGCTGCAGGGTAAACGCAACACAGAGTAAACTGCTAGTTAGGCTGAAGACGCAGGATGTGAGCCGCATTTTAACTCCTCTGCAGCACGAGCAACAGCTGTGCAGTCAAGCTCCATATGCAGATCTGTTACTGTGATAGCCCCAAGCTCCCTGATGTTCTGTGCATGTTCAAACACCAATCCTCAAAGTGATCAGAGATTACAATCTAGCGACAAGTTACAGCTTTTAAAGTGTGCTATTAATTAGACCAGGTTATGAGCATGAGCGGGGCAAAATTGATATTTCAGATCTTTACAATGCCAGTTTGCCAGCAAATAAAAAACCCCAAAACAAAACAAAAACCTTTAGTGTCTGTAACGATCCCCCACGAGATCCTAAATTACCTATGTATATTATGCTATTTCAGCCAATATTGTTTAATATATTTTCACTATTGTTCTTATTAATTATTTGATTTGTAATCAATATATTTACTTAGCTTTTGTTTACTTAAACTATTCATTAGATAACTTTTAAATCTTACATTTAACATCTAGGCTGCCCAGAAAGGATGGGTCCCTTTTTGACTGTTGATCTTCCTGAGGTTTCTTCCTCACACTGTTTAGTTTATCCTAGGCTTGCTCGATTTGGGCTTGGCGTTAGTTGTCAGAAGATTAAACGAAAATTGTAAAGCTGCTTTGAGACTGTGCTCCATTGTAAAAAGCGATATAGAAATACATTTTGTATAAAATATGCCAAGCTACTGCAGATCAGCCCCCAATCTGAAGAGCACTAACAACCTGACACTAGGAAGCCCATAGCTGACATTACAGAAGCTGAAAACACACAAACACACACACACACACACACACCAAACCTTGTACAGAGTGCAAGCTTGGACTCGTCACTCCATAACACTTTTTCATATATAATAGCCTTTTCACCCTGTTCTCCTTCCAAAAAGTGGTTTCTTGGTTGCTCCCCTTACAAAAAGACCTGACCAAGCTTCTATGATACAGAGAGGTTCAGTAATGGAAACCAGTACTCCATGTACCAAGCCACCAGGTTCATATCCTACCTCTGCTGAGGTGAAGTCTGTCAGTTGCAGTTTTGGTACCATTAAGTCCATATGTATGAATCGGTTATGCTCAGTACAGTTCTAATCCACATTACCTTCTGTGTATCCAGGGCTAGGATCAAGAGCCTCAGAGCAAAATGGTTTGGTGACTGTGTCTGCTCCAGAGACTGGCTCTGTTGTCACATGTTGCAGACCAGAGATGCCTTTACATTTCAGTGTGCTCGAATAGGCGTGTGGATCTACTTCAGTTCTTAAAGACCTGTGCTGTGCACTTTACTGCCCACAATATAATAAATAGTAACAAGAAATAAACATCTATATGTTCATACGTTCCGAGAGATATAGAAAGTAAAGTGAAGATATAGAAAGTAAGTCTAGGTGCTTGCCCTACTGTAACCTATAGCTATATGAACAGATTCACATTCCCCTGCCTGCTGAGTCTTTGTTTTATCTGGCAGATCTTCTGTGTTGTTCAAAATACTCTCTATAATATCATTCTTGGCTTTCATTAATCAGTTGTTTCAATCAAGCATTAAATCACACATTTTCACTGGTATCTCTGGCTCATTTGCGTATCGTTTTTCACAGTTTTTTTTTATACCCTTTATATTACAGTAGCATAAAAAGACCGTGACTAATGGTAAATTCAACGTCCATTTTGTTTTTCATTTTTCTTTATTGCCTGTTCGTACGTAATGAATGTAACGCGACCGTTAAGAGGCACCGAATTATACTGACACAGATATGCCTAAACAGTATAACACGTCTGAGTAGCAGCCAACTAACTCCCACAGCCAAATGTTTGTGCACATCCAGCACAATCCGTGAACCCTAAACAAAGAAATTAAACAGTCTTGCTGCCTTTTCATGCCTTCATATTGTCTTAGTTCATTCTGATGTTCTTATCCTGGCTCTCTAAAGTCTGTAAGAGCAGTGTGCAAAATTTCAGGATTTGAATTCAATATGCAGCTCTTACTGTCAAAAGAAATTGTTCTTGCTTAAATCAGATATTCCATCATAGTCACAAACTCCCGTGGCTCGGAGGTAACTGCTGAAAACAGCAGGTCCCGAAGAGAGGCTGGGCTTTCAAAATGAATATAGGATGGAACCATTATGGAACCCTGCAATGGACTGGTATCTAATCCAGGATGTACCTCCACCAGTCCTCTGTGAATTCTGGATAAGCTTTGATTTCCTCAATGCCTTAAGCAATATAAAAGCGGGGTTAAAATGGGATACTCTACCTTGAATGACATTTATTTAGCAAATGTCTTTATGCACAAAACCGAGCTGAGCAAATTAAGGTTGAGATTCTTGCTCAAGTTGTTTATCTATCATACTTTCTTATTCTTGTCCATGCACCTTACGTCCTGTCTTACGTCCTCCTGTAACTGCACTGGAGATTAAGCCTAACAGTGTTTCGTTGTACTGTGCAACCCTGTCTTAGTACAATGGCAATAAAGTTGAATTGAATTGAATTGAATTGAATCAAGGCAGATGCTTTACCTCCGAGGTTCAGTAAGAAACCCGTCCTTTATCTGCATAGATCTACTCCTATGTAAAGTGAGGATTCTGCAACGAACACAAATTACCCCGGCTTGTTCCACTGCTGCAAAGACAATGAGGCGGGTTCATAAATATTAATCAGATAATTATCATTAACACTCTCTTATCAAGCAAGTATACATCAAACCAAAACAATATTCAATATATTTACTCAAACAGTTATGTCATCTTTACTCGAGCTCACTGACTAGAGCTTGCTTTTTCTGTCTTTGCTTGTTTTTTAAAACGTCCCCGTAGTCTCTTTCAATGAGACCCTTTCACACTGTGTCAGCATTCAGCCCGTATTCCTAACCACAAAACCACCCTCAGGGTGCAAGCGCACTCGCTCAGAACGGCATCTCCAGCACTGAACCCTCCAACAGTCCTTAGATACAGCTCTCTTCATTTCAATGGGCATGCAGTTTTACTTGTTAATGAGACTCAGATGTCAGATATGTATGCACACACACACACGCACATGCACGCACACACACATGCTAGATGCCGAACATGAAGCAGATCTTGCAGATGTTGTTTCAATAATTTAGTAGAACAGGACTGACGCTATTAGAACAGAGCTACTGTAGGATCTCACACACAGAATATGCTGTATGTAGAACAGTTCAGTGTTAGGGTGATGGAAATATTAACAAAAATATTAACTTTGCTTTTGCATCATCAGCTGTTAGTGTTTTAAAGATTGCTATTGTTACTCGCGCCTGATTTTAAGTTCAAGTCTGCTGATTGAGAATAAAAATTGCTTGGTTGTGGTTAATTCTCTGTAACAGTACAGCCAGCGACAAGAAAAATCTAACGTACATAATAAAGTACTCATTTTAATACTGATGTGCGCCTCATGACATCTGTTCCCACACAGAGGACTGTGCAAAAGTATTAGGCCACCATTAGATTTGTTGTTTTAGCAATTGTATAATGACGATATCTGACATATTATCTTATTAACTTGGAATTGTCATGCCACAATACTATTTTCTACTGATCTACATTCCAGTCTTTGTAAGCTTTAGCTCATCTTAGTCTTTTCATCCAGTTTCATCCCATTCGAAAAAGTGATTGCTTGGCTGCTATCCTTTTAATGTGTTTGTCATTTTGCATTAAGATTTATAACAGGTGCTAGGTTTTGAACTCATCATTGTAACTTTATGGTATGGTTGGTTGGACAGTTTTATTGAAAAGACAAATCATGTGGATAGTTTGTATGTACAAAGCTATTATTGTTCAGCTTCCTTTATGTTTCTTTACATTCATACAAACAAGTCTTTACATTTACAGAGTTTACATACTATTGGCTATATTCAGTTGACCGTTGCGTCAGTACATGCAACAGGGCATCCCGATGAAGCTCCCACATGCTGCTATTGGTCAAGTGTAATGGGAGGTCACAACAAATACTTGCCACTGTAGCCTATAGAAAGGGTTTTCTGAATAAATTTCCTCTCTTTTCTGGTTTTATTCTAATAGGATACTTACAATAACAAGATTTTATCATTGTTAAAACTGCGGTAGTGGTACCCGGAAGGATTAGGACAAGTGCATCCATATGATACTGGACAGTTACATTTACAGGATTTAGCAGATACCTTCCAGAGCCACTTACAACTGATACAGTCTTACAGTCCAAGCAATTGCGGATTAAGGGACTTGCTCAAGGACCAAACAGTGGTAACCTGGCAGAGGTGGGATCTAAACTCTAGACCTTCTGGTCCATAATCCAGTAATTTACCCACTAGATCACCACAGTCCATAGTTTCTTTTTTCACTGGGCAATTTAGCTCAATAGCTAATTCTGTTTACATTTTCATTTAGTCATTTGGTTCATGCTTTTATCCAGAGCTACATACAACTTACATGAAGGTATAAAATAAGCAGCTTTGGATATAAGAGTCTTCCTCACAGACTAACTTCCAGAGGCATTTATTGCAATGCTGGAACTTGAACCAATGTCCTTTTGGGCTCAGTTGTCCAGTACCTTCATCGCTATGACAACACAGACATTAAATACATTTCCAACATCTCAAAGATGATTGTGATTGGATTGTTGTTCTGATTGACAGAGGAGACGTTGACTATTGCACAGACAAAGCTTTGTTGATGATTATGTTTTCAAATTGGCAGCATAGCTCTGTCATGACAAAAAAGAAATTGAACACCAGACTGTTTAGGTAATTTCATGTGCTAGATGCAACAATTCGATTTTTCAGAGTAATTATCCTCTCTATGCTATCATCACCCCTCCTGCATCTCTCCTCTCTCATTTTTCCTCAACTTTTATTCTAGAGCTAGTTAAGCAGCCATTCCCACCTCTATTGGGGTTAAATTTCTCCGGTGGAGTCAATTTTTCTGCCGCTGTTAAATGAAGTGCAACCTGTGCAAACCAGGCCATTAACCTCTTAAGCATGGATCATTTTTTGATAGCTGGGACTGGGACTTAAATAAGATCCCCTACTCATTCAGAAACCCTTCAGTAGAGCTCAAAGGTCAATCAGAACACACCAGCAGAAGAGAAGAGAAGAAGGTAGAGAAAGAAACAGATAGGGGGAATAAAGAGGACAGTGTGAGAGTGCCTTGGAGCGCTGCTCTAATGAGACAGATATTACCTGGCCCGCCAGATTCCCATCAGAAGCTTAATATCTTTTATGTGCTGCAGAAATTAAATTATAAAACCACTTTTTTTCTGTTGCCAGCGGCTCCAGCGCTCAATCAAGTGAAGACTCTCTAAAAAACACCCATCTTTGGGGTGGTGGAAATTTATACGGACTAAAGGTAATTATCTAGGTTAATAGTATAAGAATAAATGTGGACAGATTTAGCACCTGTGCAACATCATTCCATGTAGAGGCTCATTCCCAGTTTAGTGTAAAATCAAAGCTAATCTTTTCTGTCATTGTATAAATGAGGGTCTGCTTGCTGGTGCTTTATAACGGCTTTCCTACTTGAGAGCTTTCTGCACCTAATCCAGCTGACAGGTGATGAATAGCTTGTTATTCGGCCACGTTAAGTGTTCTGCATGCAAACCAGCAAAACATCTTGTTTATGACAACCAATTTTTGCGTTTATATGAAATATCGGTGTGCGCCATTGTTTTCATTTACTGCACATTCAGGACCAATGCCTCTGCAATAATAACCAGGCAATTAAAAAGGGAATTACTGTGGCTCCAATTACCGGGCTGACACTAGAGAGATTCAAACCTACCGGGTAATTACAGGCAGAAGCCTGAGCGTAAAAACTGGCCAACCGAGATGTGTGCAGGTGTGTGCGTGTGAGTGTTAGTGATGGCTGGGCATTATCATCAGTGTAAAGAGGTCGCTGGACACTCGTAAATTCGACTGCCGTCTCCCGCTGCCTGGCCAAGCATCGACCCGAGGTGAAGGTTTAAAATGAAGTGTCGTGTTTACGATGGGTGAGCACAGAGCGTGATGGGCTTTTCTGCTCCTGTGCAATAATCCCGATAACGTGCTCTCAAGTTCACTGTTTGCTGACTCCATCTTGCAAGAAAGCTAGGTAACTAAAGTTCTGTGCTGATGTAGTGTTGATCAAATTCATGAGATCTTTGAAGGAACAGTGTTTTATTACATGCCTTTGGATATTTTCTTGACAGCACAGTCCAATTACCTTCTGCCAGCCACTATAAAATGCACAAAGCTTTTTTTTTTTCTTATTTCAATACTTCCATTAGAATATTTTTTTTCATACACTGCTCTGACACAACACATACTGTCTTAGTGTAACAAAATATCACACATCCCACAATGCCAGGTTTCTGTAAGCCCACAGGCAGTGGTGCAGCAGATGCCAGCTCCCAGCTCTATCCCGCGATAAAACCGCTTTTTATCTTCAGCACAGAGGGCATCCGTGGGGTTTGTGGTCAAGAACAGTGCTACTCTCGGTTTCTCCCACTGACCTTTCAGGGCCCAATTAGACCAGAGCTGTTAGGCGGCATGTAATTCTGGACTCTCTGATGTGCAGACTGCAGAGGTACTTTCAGCAGCTTGTCTAATGAGCCTGGCTTCAGCATTAAGCAAAAGAAGTTTCTAATGTACAAAAATGCAAGGAAAGAAGTAAGCATGCAATCAAGAAAAAGAAAAAGAAGGCACAACAAAAAAGAAGAAATACTAACAAGGAATTAAAGAAAAAATGTAAGAACAAAAGGAAAAAAGTAAGACACCCAGAATGAAGTAGGAATAAACAAGGAGAGGGAAAGGAGTAAAGAAGTAAATAGATCAATAAAACAAAAGAAGAAAGTCAGAAAAAAAAGGTCAGTGAAGGATGAACTGATGAAAGTAATAAAAAGAAAAGGAAAAAAGAACACACAAGAAAAGGGGGAAGACGGTTAATAAAGGGAAGGAAGGCAACGGGAAGTAAATAAGCAGGAAATTATAGAAAACAGAAGAACAAAACAAAATATGGAATAAAGAAAAAGATTGAAGAAACAAAAAGGGAAGGAGGTGAGGTAGAAAAGAATAAACAAAATTAAAGTGAAGCAGTGAAAGAAAGGAAGAATAAGATAAAAACAGAAAATAAAATAAAGAATAATAATGCTAAATAAATAAAAAAGAAAGAAAGAAAGAAAGACAGGACAAAATGGAATAAAGAAAGGATAGTAAGAAAGACAAGGAAAATAAAAGAAGAAAATGAAAACAATACATTAAAGAGATGTGACAGATGAACAAAGAGAGACATAGGAGGAGAGAAGGAAGAAAAGTTGAACAGAGAAGGTGGTACAGAGTGGTACAGAGATACGTGCTATCACCTCAAAGCTCCAGACCATGGGTTGGAATCCTGGTTGCTGCCTGTGTAGAGTTTGCATGTTCTCCCCTTGTCTGCATGGATTTCGTCCCACAACCCAAAGACAAGCATTAGGGCAAACAGCATCGGTACAAAGTATCAGAGAGAGTATATGTGTGTGTGTGTGATAACATGCTCTGGGATAGGCAGACACCCAGTACAGTATCGGGATCCTGCTTCATGTCCTATACCCACTGTACCCCCTTGCCCTTTTCAATCCCTCCGTGACTCTGAACTGAACTAAGTGGGTATGAAAAATGAGGATTTACTTCACAAACATTACTAATACAAATGTACGTGCTTATGTATGTGTGTATATGTGTGTGTGTGCTCGTGCTTTAGGCCGTTCTAAACTGGGCGAGCATGAGTTACAGTGACAGGATGAGAAATCTCTCTAGGGTTTCAGCTTGAATGAATTTTGACAACACAGTACCACTTCTATATACTCTCTCTCTCACTTACACACATATACAATTTTTTACACTGCTTTGCTATTTCCACACCATGTGTCACCACATTAGGCATGCCTGTTGTATGTGGAGTGTTTACACACTGTGGTATGTATGTACTCTGTGGTAAATTGGGACTAGAGCTGTGATAAAAGGTACCAGTTCACCCATGTGTGCACTCCCTTGAAGAATACACACACATCATTCAGAGCTGGAGAGTACTTCACTGACCACACTGTGCTTTACAGTGAGAGCACTCCTGATTTGGAGTTGATGCTGCAGTAAGGATGGATTCAAATAATCAGGATTTGAGCCTGTGCTTTTTTTCCGCGTTTTATCACAGTTGGTTTTTTTTTTTGTCAGGGTTGGGGGCATCTGGCACCCATCACCTGAAAACACATGAAAGGTGAGCTTGGATGTCAGTCCATCCGAACCTGACCCGGCAAAAGCTAGCACTGGGACTCAAACCTGGGCCACCGTGATGGTGGGCTAGCTTATGAACCTGCTGAGACAGCTATAAATAAGTACAAGTTAAGTATGTTTAGTATGTTGCATAGTTCATAGTATGTTTTTGTGCTAGATGTGAAACCTTCAGGACACATAAATGTATATAAAAAATGGCAATTTATTCTGACGGCTTTCACTTGAGAACAGCTTTCAATAATGTGTGCAGTTTTGCTGGCTGGAGCAGAGATTTTAAACATGTTGCACTGAACTAGAATGGTATCAAGCTTAAAATGAATGTCACCGTGCATGCTCTGACAAGAAGAAAAAAAGCTATTCCACACATGCCCAAATGTAGAAGAAGAAGGTCCAGGACCAGCCAGGTTATTCAAGTATTTAAACTACTACTATCCACAGAACAAACAATAAATAATGTGGATTATCGCTTGACAATTGCACATATCAACTTTGACAAGGACAAATTCATTCCAGTCAGACTCTACCGGTTCACAGAGTCTCCCAAATGGCAAGTGCAGATGCCAAAAGTGGTCAAAGGAGGGACAAACCACTAACTGTTTAGTTAGTGTTAGTGTTTAGTTAGTGTTAGGACATCAAGCGTTCATCAAGTCTTAAATGTTCACAGTTGGAAGTCCGCCTACAAAGGACATGCAACCGTTAGAGCAATGGAAAAAAGTTGATCTTGTTAAACACTTGATCTTGTTAATCAAAAAGCTGTTTACCTTGTAAAGTAAGGATGGACAGGATGAATAATGGCAATAAGAAAATCAATGAAGGGAGCATAATGTCATGGGCTAAGTTCTGTTGGGACACCCTATACTTGGGCATTCACTTGGACCACATTGTGGACAGACCTTTTACTCAAAATCTTGATCACTTCCTCGAATGAGCCACACAATAAGGCTCTTCATAGTACAAGCCTCTGGAACGTTTATTTATTTATTTGTTGTTTTTTTTTCATTTAATTACACTATTGGCACCAGTGGCCAATTTAGCGATACACACAATTTTTTCACAGATTTTAAAGGGCACCAAGGACCAGGGGACCATTAGACTATTTTGGGTAAACCAATTTGGAATATTATTTAATAATTATTTAATATGTTCTTTAGTTACTGCCAGAGAGGTATCAGATTGGCTTATAACTGAAGCTGAGTTTCTCCACACTCTAGAAATTAATGAGGGTAAAAAAGACTGTCTGGTAGTTTATTTGGTCAGAATAGAGGCCAAGAAAGTGAGCCAAAGAGGAAAAAAAAAAAACGGGCAAAACATCAAATCGCTATGTAGGAGTTCATTGTAACAGCCTATAATTTGTCTCGCTTTCTGCTTTCATTCTCACTTTACATCTAATTACTTCAGAAACAAGGAATTCATACGAACACACCAATACAGCGCTTCATGCTGTGCACAGTCCACAAGTAATAGCTTTTAATAGGACACAGTTTTTTCTTTTTTTATGAGAGGACTTACTAAAGTCCACCACAGTTCAAAATTTACATTTAATAGTTCGTGCGTGAAAAGTCATTTATTTTAACTAGGGTGCTGGAACTAAGATGGTCATTTCATATTCAAATGCACTGAATATGACCATTTTATAGTACTGTGAATGTAGAATGGCTAAAGTGGACTGCAGCTAGTTCTGGAGATGATCTCAATTTGTAAGCTGTATATATATATATATATATATATATATATATATATATATATATATATATATATATAGATAGAGAGAGCTC
>JAYJMA010069958.1:0-10321 GCA_036873895.1 Parotocinclus cabessadecuia
GACTCAACAGGGGACCCGACCTCCATGGGCGGCCTAGATGTTAAATAGACAAATACTAAATGTATATTAAATTATAGAAAAATTAGTTTCAAACAAATAACAAATTATTAATAAAACTAAAATTTGTAGTAGAAAAAAAAACAAATAATAATAATAATTCAAATTATAAAACAAAATTCAGTATATAATGAATGAAAGTTTCATTCTAGACTGAATTCATTCAACCCTACTAAGCCATCCAAACGTTCTGCAAGTTCCATGGCTAAAATAGTGAATAAATACTTAAATAAATATAGCGTGCCTACTTCACGGATTTTCGTTTATCGTGGGTGGCCCTGGAACGTAACCCCCGCCATAAACCAGGAAACACTGTATTTTCCATAGGCTTCATATCCAGATCATGACTGGGCCAAAACATGAGCCCTGTGTACTCAGACTGCTTCTTGGTAATCTTTGCAGTTCACAACAGCACACTGCTCTACCCCAACAAGCAGTGAAGAGTAATCGGTGGTGGATCAGTTCTGTGCAGTGCAGTTCTGTTCTGTTTGTTAGTTCTTGCTCATTTTTAAAAAGTTGATTTATTTATTAAAGTAGGACCATTTTCCCCAGGAGTAATACATGTATTATGTTTGTATTATGTTTATAATGTGTAATTAAATTGACACTTGAGGACACTTTGACTATATGTCATGCTTTGGTTTTATTATGTGGCCCCTATTTGATTTTGATGTCTAAAACTTATTGTCCCTAAGAAACTCAAGCTGGTCGCTTCAAAATTAAAGTAAAGGATAAAGGTTCTGACAAATGCCTATTTAGTTTTGGCTGTCCATCAATGCTAACCTCTTTTACATTATACTCTTTGTTGCTAGCAATAAGCGCTTACATGCTGTATGTTTGTGTCGTATGCCCTTGGAATGGTGAGAAAAGGCTATCAAAGAATCACGCTGTAGCGATGCGATGAAATTGAAAACCACTGATGCACAACTTTTGCACGAGAGACCAAGCAAGGGACCAAGGTCCATTAACGCAGCACTCTGCTTTCTCCATGAAAGTGAGACCGTGATGAATACACAGCTCAGGCATGCTGGAGTCACCCTGTGAGTCCTAAGAAGGAATGTGTGTTCCAGTGCATGAACTGTATGAAGAAGATAGGAGAATACAATTAATCATTTAAAAGTGCTATTGTGTATCAACCAGCATACTCCAAATGTTGCTCATTCATGGTGCTGACATAAGTTTGCTCAGAACAACATTTCCAGTCCATCTCAAAGCCATCTGGGGTATCCTCCCTCAGGCATAATCAATCCTCCATGCTTGTGATACCTGATACCTATTCTTGGGATGCCCAATCACCTACAGTGCTGCATCTGCATTTAATCCAGTTGTTTAAGTTATTTATCGGTTATGATCAATGCATCCAGTTAATAATCTACGCTGATCAATTTGACCATGTTAATAATTCATTTAATTGTTATCAGTTTATTTGTTCTGTTAATATTCTGATAATCAGCATGTC
This sequence comes from Parotocinclus cabessadecuia, assembly GCA_036873895.1. Classification (NCBI taxonomy): domain Eukaryota; kingdom Metazoa; phylum Chordata; class Actinopteri; order Siluriformes; family Loricariidae; genus Parotocinclus; species Parotocinclus cabessadecuia. The sequence continues at coordinate 1,517 of JAYJMA010069958.1, forward strand.
TAGTTACTAAACTGTAATGATCAATATGTCTACTTAAATATTGAATTAACTAATTGGTTCAGTTTATAGTCTATAATTATCACTAGGTACAGAGAATAATCTGTAATAATGAATATGATTAGTTAATTAATCAATACCTCTAGTTAATTAATACTTACTATAGAGTTAATACTCTTTAGGCAAGCAATATCCAGATGATAAACTGTAATTAATCAATACATTCAGTTAATAATCTGTCATCACTTAACGTGTGGAGTTAAGAATTCATAGATTCAGTAAATAATCTGTAATTATTCGGCTGTTCAGGACTGTGGTGGCCTAGTGGTTAAGGTACTAGACTATGGAATCACATCTGTCACAGTTGGGTCCCTGAGCAAGGCCCTTAACCCACAATTGTATAAGTTGCATCTAATTATAAGGGCGTGTGATAAATGATGTAGATTTAACTAAACAATTTGTGAAGATTATAATGTGCCATGATCAGTAACTTTGAAAACTATCATGACGCCAAAGATCTTTAAAGTTTCACTATTGTAAGACGATGTGTTGCTTTTAATTAATTAAAATTGATTCCATGACGGACCACCTGCACTCATCTCCACTGTTCCGTTAATTTGCATATCCGTATCTGCCAAAATATCTGAAAGGTAGTGGAAACGACACATCATTTAAGGTTCATTAAGAATTCATTAACAGGCTCAAAATTAAACAATTTCTAAAAAAGCATGATCAGAGCGGTGCAGATTAATTAAAAATAAAGTAAACCACAGAAACACATTTTCTCTGCTGGACCTAATTATAACCACAGCATAAATTATTCATATACGACTTTAATTAGGTAGGGTGCCAAAATTTCTGAACCTTAAAATCAGGTCAGTCTTGCGTCGTTCCTTTTCCTGTGCATAGGTTGTTACATCATATTAAGTCATAAATTCATTACTGAGATTTATTAAATGTTTTATTAATCTAGTTAAACAAAGATTTTTTTTTTTTTACAAAGAATGTGAGCTACAGTATTAAAAACCTGTATTAGCTCATAATAATATTAGTCCATAGCTTCAGTTTAATTATTCAGTATGTCAATTTGGTAATATGAAATGAAACAATGCAGCTATTACTGTTTATAATTTAGCTACTTACTATGGGATAACGTCCACAAACACTTTACTGCATGTTTTGGTTAATTTCCCTCACATAATTGATCTAACTTAGTACTAAAAAGTACTTTTTCACTTGCTATATTTGCACATACAATAATGGACATATTCCTTTTTAGTTTTCAGGGAAATGTCACCTCTGCTAGTAATTTCTTGGTGCATTGCTGGCACTTTTGTCTGTGTCATAAGGTGTCAGTTTGGTCCCAGCATCATGCCAGCTGCTCCAATCAGCCCGATTAACAGGCACACATATCTCCGAACCACTGTAGAGAACAGGGCACCTTTAGTGCTTCCTGCTCCTCTAACAGATATCTGGGTTTGTTAATCAGGATATTTCCCCAGGTAAAAACTTAAAAAAGACTCAAACATATAATGGTATAATGCCAAATAAGAGTCAATGTATCAAAATTATGGTATAGAAATTCAAGATCTAATGTTAATAGCACAATAATACAAAATTCTAATTTAAAAGAAGACCTATATTATCTAGCCTTTACTAAATGTAACTGTGTGCACTTGTACTTGAGTGACCATGTTGACTAGATACAGCCTTGTTAATACGTTGCACCCACTTTGAGATTAATGTGCAGCTTAAATCAAGAGTGTTAATAAACACATTTAGAAGAAGGAAATGCAGTTTCGGAATAACTCTCATTTTTAAAGAGAGAACGTTTTGCGTCTTTTTAGACTACACTTATCATGTTTCCTCCATGTCACTCACTCCTTTATTCCCATTTGCCTGTCTGCTGATTATGCACATCAGTTCCAAATCTGGTCATCATAGATATGTAAACTCTTAAATGTTTCTGGGTTTGCGTGTACTTCCATACTAAATGCAAGAGACTGTATAGTGTGTCCCAATGCATAGTACGCATAAAACAGTATGCGACAGATGATGTACTCTTAAGTATGTAGTGAATGCACACATATCCTATCCTGTGATTCAAAGGGAGAAGCTAAGGAAGAAAAATGGCAAACCCTGAGAAGTCTTTTAACTACAAATAACCTAATATATACCCATAGAATGTATGACTACGTTTTTTTAAAGGTGGTTGTGTGACGTCAAGAGTCGCATAACACTGAAAAGATGGCAGGCATAGCGTGTGTGAAGTTCTGTGCATACTACTAACGGATCATATTGCTTTAATGAATTTCTTTGATACTGTTCAGTCATTGTTGCGCCTCAACAGACAGTAGACAGTAGAAACCGATGATCTCAGACCCAATCACTGTGCATGTTAGGTTGCTGGGTTGCCAATCTTGCGGTCTGTCGCCGAGCTGTTGTCTTCCTCTCATTTACTCAGGGAAAATCAGAGCAACCTACCCAGTTTACCACGATTCCATCTGCTACCAGTTTCTGCCAAATATGACATTATTACATATTTGTTTGTTTGTTTTTGTTTTCAATGACTGCAGTTTCACTGTTTCATAAAGGAAAATACACATAAGCACATGTTTTTCCTATTGTTCTTTCTACGATGATGATTACACTAGACAACTTTGTTTTGCTTAATGGAAAAAGTGAGATCATGACGGACAGTACTTAGCGCAAAATTAATTTTACATTTTTGTGGAACGTAGGAATTTGGAGAAACTCTCAAATAAAAGTGTTGCATTTGTTCACACTAATAAACTGTGTTATTTCAACTGAGCTAACTGTATTACAGATGATATATGCTTTTACAAATCCAAGCCAGCACACACTGAGGGATTCCAAATCCTCTGATTCTGCTTTTTCAAATGTGCCTGGTTCTCTGGTGAATCTCTTGTCCATGTTAGTCACTGACTGCACCAAGATCAGCCGCAAAGATGTCCAAGTGTGAACTGTGCACTCCATGCTTTTGTACGCTCTGAACATGTTAATCAGCTCAGTATAGTCCGGTACTGTGTAGTTCAATAATTCCAAACTACATCTTTAAATGCCAACATTACTATTTTCTCAGACACTAGCAGATAAACTCCCTGTCATTGATTGTCTGTCTAAATTGTAGGTCTACAAAAATACCTTCATTAATCTAGGCATTAGTTATTCTTTAAAATACCTGCCTTAAAATGTCAGTTACATTATCTGTCCATTTCTTTCAAAGTTTTTCATTAGTCTTATATGCCAAGGAGGCAGAACCATCTTTGCAGGGTTGATAGATGATTTATTCACCACTGTTTTGCTCCTTCTACAGAGTATACAGTTATTTTTAATGTAATGGCACACTTTAGTATAACTATCCCATTTACAAAGGAAACGGCTGTGCTTTGATTATCTTAACTGCGTTCCTAGTAGCAGTGCCAGTAGGTTTTGACCAGAAGATGTTCCAGTATTAATCATTGTGCTGTACGACCCTAGATGGGGTGCCAATCTATCGTAGGGCAGACACACACATAGTTACACATTAAGGGCCACTTTAGAACCTAACACATTTGTCTTTGGACTGTGGGAGAAACCAGAGTACCTGGAGTAAACCCACACAGACACAGGAAGGACATGCAGACGCCACACAGAAAGGACCCAGGCCTCTCCACCATGGGATTGAACCCAGGACCTTCTTACTGTGAGGCAGCGGTGCTACCCACCATGTCACCGGGCTGCCAGGGTTCCTTTCATGTGTACTAAAAAGAACCTGCCTAAAGAAGTTTGCCAAAAGTTTAGAAAAACAATTCACACATGATGATATAAAACAGGCTGTTATTAGATGAGAATGATCAGAATCAGACTTAAAAGACTTAAATATCTGGATAAGTGTTGTTTTCGGGTTTGTCTTGATTACATTTTGTTCTGCTGAATTGAATCCTGAAGACAGAAAACCTATTGTTAATATACTGACTGTTCAATTGTCTGTATAACACATGCATTCGCATGTCATCTGTAAATGTATGCAGCTTTTATGGCCTGTCTGCCGGGATCTTACATGACTGAACATGCCCAGGCATGTCTAAGACAACATCTGCATAGCACCTGCATGTACACAAGCATGCAAAGACCAAAACAGCTTGCTTGATAAACTTATATACCGTTAGACAAAATACCAACCTAACCCAAAATCCATTAAATAAACATGGTTATTTTTAGGAAGGAATATTTGTCCATTTGTTATTATTCATTCGTTTATTCATTTATTTTCTTATACAGTGTTTTCCTAGTCAGGGTCATGGAAAATGTATTATTACTATTATTGTTGTTGTTGTTGATATATTTGTCTAATAGAGCAGAACTCAAATAGCAATTTAATTTAAAGTAATACAATTATTTATTTTTTTTGAATAATACAGGATTCCACTGTAAGAATAAATGTTTATCATATTCTTCTTTTTTCTATTTTTTCTTCTTCTTATTATTATTGTTAGTAGCATTAGTAGTATAAGTACAGTTAGTGTTATTATTATTACTGTATCAGGCTGGCTAAAGGCAAAATACTAAAGCCATTCAGCAAAAATAGTTTATTGAATAAATATCAGGCAAACAAATCTAAGAAGGGCTTACATAGTTCAGACTTGAGGTCATGCAGAAGTATGGTACATGGCAGTGGGAATACTCCAGGCAGATCCAAGCGAGCAAGTTAGAGCAGGGTCAAAGAGAGTCCAAGCTCAAGTTTATGTAGTCAATCTGAAGAGTTAGACAAGGTCAAACTGCCCAAGCTTATCAGGCAAAATGAAATTAAGGGAAATAAAAGTAAAGCAGAGCATGAATATAGGGACACTAATGAGGCAAGTAAGTGCAAACAGTTGCAGGAAATTATTGAACTGCCAAGAGGGTGTGCAGTGACAAGGCCAAGAGATGTGTCAGTGAGGAAACAGGAAGGCTGAATGAATACAAATGACACATGACTGTACTCTTTCCCAAAGCAGGCATGAAGGCCTAAGAATACCAAGACACTCAGACATGAGGCACTGAGTCAGGGTGGGATCCAGGATGCTCTTGGCATGCATCCAGCATCATTTCCGTTAAGATCACCAACCATCCCAGTTCAGTAGGTAATGGAGAGGGAGACCGTGCTGAAGCAAGTCCAGGATCTGTTGGACAGGATACAAGGGCTCCCCACCAACCTCTACTAGAGCTGGCACAGCCTCATCCAGGGGGCCATGGGTGTAGAGTTTGTATACAAACATGAGCGGGGAGTAATAAATGATATAATAATCAAAATAATAGTAATAGTAATAATAAAAGTACCTAAGGCCGCTTTACAGTACAGAGGAGAGGAAAAAAGGACGTATGAAAAAAGTGGCAGTGGCATAGAGGAGTAGTGCTAGGAGAAACGTTGTGACTTAAATGAAAAGAGTGTATGCAATGGTGTAGGCTATGAAGCAAAACATTCCATTCTTTTGGTGCCATTGGCACTAAATGATCTGCCCCCAACAAAGAGAAGTCTGAATTTTGGCACAGATAACAGATATATATCCTAAGACTTGAGTGACTATGGCAGGAGGACCAAGAAGCCATCATGCCAGGAATGCCGCAGTTTTAGGTTATCTGCGGAAAGAAGTCTACACAATTTCATCGATCACATTGCCCATTGGACTTTGGATGGTGTTTAGATGCAAGTTCCACTCTCAGCTTCTCGATGCTCGATCTGCCAAAGTCTTGAAAGCCAACCCGTCAGATCAGATTTATAAGTGCTGGATCCCTCTATGTTGAACAATGCACAGTTGTGTTGAAACAAACAGCCTTAGCAAAATCCCAAGATCTGAGGAAGAACTTCAAGGAAGTCCAGTTTCCATATCAGGAAACCATGGTGCTCAAGCACTTTCAGATAATTGAGTGGGCTTCCTGATAAAGACTTGGGTTCATTTTGGCACACAAAAAGCAGATACAAAGGTGTGAATATCATGCTTTATTAAGTCTCACCGGTAGTGGTGAACAGCAGCTACTGCGTTTCTCCTGGATGTCCTGCAAAGAGAGGTATGTGCAAATCCAATTAAGAAGCCTCATAGAACACATAGGGTGGAACAAACTTGGCAGTTAGGTAAAATACTAATTTCTCACAAACTTCTCACAAAATAAGAGACTGTTAGGACAGTTTTTGGTTCCAGTTTACTGGAGGAACACTGAGAGCATATAGATGGGACATGACATCCACTTTTTGGTTCTTTGATGTGATATGACAGTGAACTGGAACTGAGATACGCCAGTATAGTTGGCACCGATTAACGCATTTAGTGGAGTGCAGATACTCGATGCTGTGAGCACAAAGTCTTGTTAGGATCTGAATGTCCCTTCTAGATCAGAGTATTAGCATGAAAACTGAGACTGGGGCAGCAAAGAACAGGGGAGGTGAGGAATGGGCAAAGTGAAAGTACACACTATGTCATGCAGGGACCACTGACCTTAAGTGCCTATGAGTCCAGGACATGGCTGCATAAGTTGAGCTAGGGCAGACCAGTGATGAAGATCTACTGACGTGACCAGCACTGCAGTACATAATGTCGTAAATGTGGCCTGAAAAGGATTACTCATAAATTATATGTAAAATAAAACGTATCAATATAGTGTTGTAATGTACTGTACATGATAGCATGCTGGTGTATAAAAGTGTATACAATATTTATAAAAGCAATATTATATCATAAAACCTTGTGTATTAATAGGCTCAGCACTGCTACGTGGTGTGTGGGGGGTATGTCCTGTATGATGTCAGATAACGCTGTTGTTTTAGAATACTGATAAAAAATTTGGTGTACTTTACTGTAATAATGGACACTTTCTGTACTCAAGCAAATGCAATTTACTTGTCCTCATATACAGAGTTCCACTGAGAAGTGCATTTCTGATTCTGCTTATGCATAACCAAAAAGTAATTTAGGCAGTCTGGCTTCATGTTTATAATAACATCATGTTTATAATAACATCTTGCAATAATTAAATATGAAATACATGCGTAGTGGGAGGTTAAGGTACTTAATGAAGTAAAATATTATATTTGTTTAGTTAAAAGATGATAGAAAATGGCTAAATTAAGGACTACTCACATGTTAAATCCTTGCAGTACCTGGTTAGCTTAATTGTTATCCTCATTGCCCAGAAACCATTGCACAGTTAGGTCATTCAGCATGAACAGGCTGCACTTAATCTTTACAAGCTGCATCTGGCTGATACACTGTTTAAACTGGCCAAGAGTCAGCATCAGAGCAGTTTGCTTAATTGTGAGTGTGCAGTCAATAAGTAACTTGTGTACATTGAAAGGTAAACGTAATGTATATTTGAGTTTGAGAGATTGGGAGGACCTTTTTAACTTGTGATGCTCTATTTATAGATGTGCACATGGTAGCACTTATTTTATCAGTGCTGCAGTGGTAGTGTGCATGCTTTGTAACCCTAAAAACCCAGGAGCTAATCCCCACTATCAGTTGCACAAGCACACTCTACTTCCATTATATGATCACTTCTTATGAAGCTAGTATCACTCTGGCCCTGGGTCCAAACCAGTCATTGACTGTGAGACCAAGCCTCTAATGTCTATTTGCATTTCTGAATAATATAACTTCATATTGTAGTGCTTGGAAAAAGTAATTCCGTTTCTCTGTGGCTATATTAGTTATTGATGAATTTTTGACGCAGTGCCATCTGAGGGATCAGAGATCACAGGAGTTCAACTTGTGGCTTTACCATTTAAGAACTGAAGCTCCTCAAGATTCCATTCTCTAAACTGTTTAATTATATAATACACTGTAGAAAAGGAGTAAATTGTGAATTCCTTCTGTTACTTAAGGAATCGTTTTGTTTTGAAACATTTCAGGAATTTTCTGATATATTTGTTGACAAACTGGAAATCCACCATCTAAAGTCAATCGTTTAAACAAGTTCTGGCTACGTGTGAACAAGGGAAAACAACACAAGATGTGATGAACCAGTATTTTTTAATAATCAGAAAAAAATGGTCTCAGAGTCAATCATTAGTGTGCTCAAGCTATTCTGCTAAATAATCTCAAAATGTTTTATTTTAGAATGAAATAAAAAGGGGGGAATGGATGGCCATATGGTGGTGAAAGACACTCCTCTCCAGCAAGGTCATTCCTTTCATTTTATTTCATTTTGCTTTTCAGGAATCACTACAATGCACGCTAATCAGTTTCCTGGATCTCATTGTGTCCTGTTCTTATTCCTGATTATTCTCACATCTTTATAAAGCCATGCTTACATCTTACTCACCCTGAGCCTTCCTACCATTATGCTGTCATTAAGGATTTAAAGGCCTTACTAACTGACAAATGTTTTTGATATTCTCAAACCAGGCTAACCTGGTAGCTTCTGTGCTGTCAATGGGTTTTTGATTGTGTTAACAAAAACAATCTTCAAAGCCTGTTTCAAAAGAACAAGGTAAAAACATCAAACTTTAGGTCAGGAGAACGACCCTGTCTGTTATTGATGGTGCAGGTGGAATGCGAATTCTGGAGCCCTCGGGGACATGATTCAAATCAGTCAGATACAAAACAAAGATGGAAAGAACAGGTCTTATTTCCAGAACAGGAAAGCTTTTAGGTGGGCCTCCACATTACAAACCGCATACTTAAAGTTCAAGGAGGTGTACTTGGATAAGGTGAAGGGAAAGTTGACAAAGTAAAAGACAACTGAGGATAAAATAGAGTGGGGGGAGAAGTTGGATAGATTAAGTAAGATAATAAATTGAGCATTTGAAAACAATAATTACAACTAAGTTGG
>JAYJMA010069969.1:0-23857 GCA_036873895.1 Parotocinclus cabessadecuia
TGTGTGTGTGTGTGTGTGTGTGTGTGTGTGTGTGTGTGTGTGTGTGTGTGTGTGTGTGTGTGTGTGTGCATGCATACATACATGGCCATGTAAATCTGTATTCAGAAGCATAAGAGCGCATGTCAATGTGTGAGCACCATCTGCAAATATAATAAAGGAAATGAACATCATCAGCTGATTTCACAACTAACAAGGTAGCACTGGCTACACATTACACAATTATTCACAACATGGTTACTACATATTTACAGTTTTTCGTGCCTTCTGAGGTGAGGGCCTCTGGGTTACAGTGGCAGAAGCGTTTGGAGAAATGTACCAGTACTCTTTCTCTCTCCTGCGTCTCTCCCATTAGAGGAAATGCTTTCAGGAAGTTCCTGTGTCAGGACAAAGTCATGGAGAATGAGTTAAGTGTAGTAGTATTCAGACTCAGTTGAAGAGCCCATATACATGTTCTACAAAATTTCATATGGCCTTTCTTGAAATCTTTCCATTTCAAGTGTGCAATTTCAAAGTCTCACTTAAGTTGTTTGTCTTCAAATTATTAAATCACACTTATGAGCAATCATGTAAGTAGCATTACATTTTCTGATTTGTTTTATTTGTTTACTTATAGTAGCATCATTATCATTGTTTATTAGACACAGGAGTAAGGTTATATAGGTCAATAATTATCAGACACATTCACACTGGGCCAACACCCCACACTGGCAGAGTCTAAGGTCGGGACTGAACTTGAGACCTCTGGAGCTGTGAGGTAACCATAATATTCTTCTTACTATTTCTGACACCAAGTCAAAAATAGTAAGATAAATATACTATTTAAGAAATAAGGAAACTGTCTCAAAAGTTCATTGTAGCATAGGTCAACCATTGACAAAAAAAGTATCAGCTAAGAATCACAATTGAAAAAATCTAAACAGAAGTCTCTCAGACAAGAAGAGTAAATGCCCCTAAAGTACAGCTAGAAAATAAGCTTCTTTAAGATCCTTCAGAAAGCTGGAATTCATGGCGGGTCTTTTCAGAAACACTTCATACCAAATGTCAGGCTGCATACACCCATACTTTGGTGTTGGCAGTACAACAGCAACAGAAGAAGATACAGGGATACAGTAGATTCAGGATTTGAAGAATTTATGTTTGGAGGAATCCTATGCATCAAAATGCTTCACGCTGTCATTTGTACTAAGTAGGGTGGGGGATCCATAACTAAATAAGCAGCACTCTTGTATGCAATTGCTATGCCTGGTTATGTAACAGATGGCCATAAGGCAATTTTACAGAAGCATGAACACAGATGCTGCTTACTACTGATGTCTCATATTCTAGTTATATATTATAGTAGCCACGAACTTATGATTACCATTATTCAAGAGGGGTTAAACGAACACAGTGAAACAGTAGGGGTGTAATGATACATTCTGTTCATGATTCTGGTTAATTCACACTTCAAATTTCAGAAAATGTAAACTTAACATAAAAAGCTATGTGTCTATCTGTCTGTTTGTCTATCTATCTATTTTTCTGTAAACGTTTTAATTAATTAAAAGAAATGACCAGAAACAGAGGTTTAAAATTTTAAGTTTAAAAGAACGCTCTATTGTAGCGTCACCATAAAGTAAATACTCAAGCGAGAAATTCCTTTTTATTTCTAAAGTAGAAAATAATAAACAATAAAATACAAAATGATGTGCAGTTGTCTCGCATAAAAACTTTTTATAAAATATTATTTTAGTCCCTTGCAGTTAGAAGAAAACAGGAGTCTCAATGAGAGTGGGATATGCGCTTGGCGTCCTCTCTCGCAATAAGCAAAAATCTACATTCCAACTCAGCGATGCACTTGCATATTGTGATTTTGTCACAATGCATCATTACACCCCTATCATACAGAGCTATAACCTTCATTATGGTTCAACATATCACAAATATATATGAAATGATATATATGAAAATTGTCCAAGATAGATATTATATGGACAGGAGATGACTTCTTATTATCTCTTTGATATGACATTGTTAAGGGATTCTATTATTATGTCCACTCCCTAATAATCTATTCATTTCCTATATAAATTCATGCAACAGTATGGACCTGTTCTGTTCAACTAGCATATTAGCCAGGTGTTCTAAAATATGTAAAATAGAGTATAATTTAAGACTGACACCTAATTACTTTCCTAGGATCATGTTCCATCAAACATCTTCACATAGACATGGGAGTAAGGGAACAGAGATAAAAGATTTAAAGGACACAATTTCCTCTCTGTAACATGGTGATTTAACAGGAGACTACTATCATGATACAATAATCACAATGATTTATCCCACCATTGTGGTGACCCATATATGGGTCCTGTTGGTTCCTTACTGCTGTGTCAGGACAAAATTAACCATGTCTGAGTGAAGGATGGGGGATTTTTCTTGACACAGCAACAATCCTGCAATGAACAGACACCCAATTCTGAGGGATATCAAACCCATGTATTTTCCAGTTCCCTGCTAAAACCTATATACATGTTTTTTTCCTGTCTTCTAGACTGCTCCTACTATATGAACTATTAGCTAACTAGCCCGATAGATAGATAGATAGATAGATAGATAGATAGATAGATAGATAGATAGATAGGACAGCTAAAATAGATAGACAGACAGGCAGACATGCAGATGGATGGATGGACAGACAGACATACATAAGATAAACAAGATAGCTAGATAGTTAGACAGACAGAGAGAGAGAGAGCGAGAGAGAGAGAAAGAGATACTTTACTGATCCTGAAGGAAATAATTTAGCAATCTGTACCTGCTCCCTCTAATGTACTTCAATCATCCCCAAATACTTCTGCTCATGTATAAAGCCATTAACAACCATACCCACTCCTTCATTATTTCTGTGCCAATAACTTTTTTAATAATTTTTTTTAATGTAGTATCTTATTTTGGAAGCGGTGTTTGTTATTTGTTGTGCGCTATTTAATCATACATTACTTTATTGCAAAAAGCAATACAAAAGGACCTTGTTGAAACAACATAGGCATCACAGAAAATTCAGATTGTATTACATGTCATCACTGTCAGTTAGGCAAAACATATTTTGAATGGGATTTAAATAATGAGACCATCATTCATATGGGCAGGTAGGTTATGCAATGCCATTTGTCATTCGTGTATTCATTTCCTATCGGCTTAATTTAAATCAGGTCCAAACCAGTAGGACATGGTGCCAATCCATGGCACACTGATAAACACACACACTCACTTACTCACTCCCACTGGACATTTTTTGTTGTTGTTACAGCGCCACCCCTAATATGCAACAAAAACTAAACCAACAGCTGTTCCATTTATTTCAATTCAGAAATTACATAAGGTGCAGAATTTGCTGATCATAGCTGACAAGGAATAAGGAATATGACTATTCCAAATTTATTCTTAAATGCGTTCAAGGAGGAACAGCTGGTGACTCAGTTTAGCCGTGAGCTTAACATAGTTTTGTTGAGCTAAAATATTACATTGGGGAAGTCTGCTTGTGCCATGAGTAAGATCAGTGTCTGACAAAGACGTGACAGGAACACCAACTTATTTTTGAATCTGAAAAAGCAAAGAACAGCAAGGCTTAACATCCAACTTAAGCTTGAGCTTGGGTGGATGATCCCAACCAGCCATCCCTTCCTCAGACACAGCTTGGCCTGGCCAAAATGCACTACTGGGACTCGAAACTGAGTGCCTAAGGTGGTTGGTTAGCTCTTAAGGCCACTGCAGCATCCAAGAATTCGAATTTCAATATGTTTTTTTCTTATTCCATCAAAAGCATGAAAAGGTGGCTTGCTTACGATAACCCAATGACAACCTAATGTGTTAAGTGTTAAGACCTTACGCACTGTGGAACTGCAATATCAAATCTTATCGCTTTGTGCACTTTTTGCACAGAAAAAGATCTGTGAGACATGAAGTGAGGATCTCTGGGACTGCGGTACTCGGGATTGCAGTAGCCTTGTGGATAAGGTACTGGACTCTGGACCTGATGATCCAGCGTTCAAATTCCATATCTGCCAAGCAGCCACAGTTGGGTCCTTAAGCAAGGCCCTTAACGCATCCTTGCTTGAACTGTAACACTGTATGAGTTGTAAGTCGCTCTAGATAAAGGCTAATCTGCTAAATGCCGTAAATGTAAATGTAAATGTCTCACCTTAACGCTCTGTCTAAGGACAGCCCAGTGAAGTCAAAGAAGCTCAGATACTCTGACGCCACCAATTGGCTGAATTCATTACTGTGAGAGAGGAGGAGATTGGTTTCATCTCATGTTCCCTTCAATTTAGCAGAAAGTACACCATGCACATTTTCACTCAGTCTTGTACTCACTTCTTTCCCAGGTGTCGGGCTACATCACACCGTTTAAAGCCCTCCAGGAAGAAGAGCCGCTTGGCCAGACGCTTGGCAGCCTCTGCATCAGCACGGCAACCATTAACCAGGTTATCAGTGCTGCCCCTCTCCAAAGTCTCCGAGCTGCCCAGTTCAGAATCAGAGTCACACAGCCCATCTGAGAGACTGGCATCACTATGGCAACAAAACAGCACAAAGAAGATTAGACAAACATGCATAAATAACAATAAGAACAAATAACAGCTTAACATATAAATCACAATATTTGGTCACAACATTCATATGACGGTAACGCTGCTTAGAATCAATGCTCTATAAAAGCACTATAAAAATGAAGCTTGCCTGACTTGACTTTATCTGACATGATTTTAAATGACCAGTCCATTAATGTTGAGCAAACATTGAGTTTGCTAAGCAGCCGACACTAAATCTACTGTATATACAATGTAAATTTTGTCAGGGTATATTCAGTCATTTATTATGTACATAGTATTACACTTAAACAACACATCTGGTGACATGTTGACTCTGATGTGTTTTGTCTTGTTTATACTGTTTCCGCCTTTGAATTATCTCAAAAATGACTATCCATTTAGGATCAGGGACCTAGCCAGCCAGTGAATTGTACTTCGTATTTTTTATTTCTCAACATCCTAGAAACAGTCTTAACATAACTTTATGGAAAGCAAAAACATTATTTTTGAAGTATTCATTCATAAGGGAAAATGAAGCATAGCTATGGAGGACCCCAATGTGGACTTGAAAAATCAATCAAATCCTCTCCATGGCCTACCAGTCAAACAGTTAATTTGCACTAAATCCAGCTAGGGTGCAAGGAGGGAACTAACCCTGGGCAACCCACCATTGTAAGGCACTCACACACACACACACATATATGCACACACACATACTCACTCACTTGCGCTAAAACACTATTAAAGGTCTCGACTGGCCTACCACATGTTGTTGGAATGTAAGAGTACAAAAAGAGGAAACCAATAGAGCCAGAGAATATATAAATTATACACAGGCAGCAGATATGTCTCAAACTCGGGTATCTGGAGCTGCAACTGCAATGAATTGCTGGACTTAAGAAAGTTTAAGTACAGTATTTGGTACATGTAACATGCACATAAATCCCAGTACCCCAAATTTCCCAGCAGAACATTGCCCAGAGCATCACAATGCGATTCAGTGGTTACACCTGACAGTTTATTTTATGTTATGGCTGATCAATGTAAAGTTATAATTTACCCTTGAATATATCGTGATCTTTGTACTTTTGCTTTGCTGCAATATTGTGCGAATTTTCTGCTGGGGTGAATAAAGTGATCTATAATTTCTTGGTTAGTGTTAAAGAGATACTGACAATACCTCATTGCAAAAAATATGTATGTACTCATATCATGATATTCATATAATCCACCTCTAATAAACAGCAGGTCAACAACAAACTATAAGCATTATATGAATCAATTAAAAGTATTGAATAATTCAATTTGTGACACTTCTTTATACATCAATGTAAAGCTGCTTTGTGACAATGTCTATTATAAAAAGCGCTATACAAATAAAATTGAATGGAACTGAATTAAACCACTTATATTTCTCATATCTATTGTTATTCGGTTTGAATGTCTGTATCTTTTTTTTTTCAAATAAAAAAAACAGTACATCTATTGCATAACTACACTTACATAATATATGTATGAAATATAGTATGTATGTATGTATTAGTGTACTTGCCTCTACTCAAACCTATAAGTGAAGCCACCACTGCTTAATTGGGGTTACAAGACACACTTTCTAATTCATGACCTTCTATATAAATATCAAGGCAACCTTCTGCTTTGTTCCTTATTTACTCTTATCCTGGTCAAGGTCACAGGTAGAGTCTGGTAAATCACAAACAAATACAAAATACAAATCTGGTAAATGCAAACCTGGAATTCCACAGGCACAAGCAGAGTATTTATCCTCTGGATAGGGGTGGCAGTCAATCACGGTGCACAATATACATTTGGGAAAGCACTTCGAATGTGGCTTGATGCAGTAACTGGAAAAGTGATTCCAATTGAGTATGTCTACCATGCTCTGTTTCAAATCATAAATAGGTGTTTTATATATCAAAATGGAAGCAGTCCAAATCACTCACTGTCTGTCACTACTCACATGATTGCTGTCACCTACATACACTCCTCACAAAAATTAGGGGATATTTCAAAATTAATATTAAGAGGATTGTCCATGAGCTCCTGGACAATCTGATCCTGTCCATACCCCATCAATGCCATTGTATTTTGGCAGGTTTGGGTGACCATACACCCTACTGTACATTTAATGTGTGGCACTTTTGTCCAGTTTTACAAGCTTATGTTCAGGGAATATGTCCCTTGCTACTCAATCACAATAATTGAATATGCATCTAATTTGTGCAATCGAGAAACTTTCTTTGACTTTTCATTTGATTTTCTGACTATCTTGTTTAAAGAAATAAAAGCAAATTCTTCTCTTTTTAATCGCTTCATATTCATTTTGAAATATTCCCTCATTTTTGTGTACAACATAGATGACTGTTTTGTGTGTCTTGTAAATATCCCAGCACTCATTCTCTGTTGTAAGTCATTTTTTTTGCTATATTTAATTATTGCAATCGCATTAGACTCAATATGCGGTAATGTGCTGGTTGCCATGGCACCCGTGGATCCTTGCACAAAAGAGAAGCATAAATGATGTCCCTCTTAAGCAGGTGACATCTTCAGCAACATTACCCACAATGTACAACTTACTAATATCCCCACAAAATGTTGGTTGTTTTTTTCACAGCATATCTAAAAATAAGAAATGGACCAAGCAGTTCTTACGAGATTTAGCAAAAATGACAACACTGTTACTGTGAATAGTCGCATTCCAAACTCTAGTTAGTGAGCTACAGTAAGTTAACTCTCTTGCTATGCCCACAGGCAGCTAAAGCTTACTAAACATAATGAGCAGCAAACTCTGGATTAACTAATCAGGCTTTTCTCATTTGTCATGTGCTACACATATATGTCCAGTGAAGCTAATTCCACAGTACCATTATATCCTGTTGGTGCCAGTGTTGGAGGTTCTATGTTAGTTTCTATTTTAGTGCTAAAACTTCTGGTACGGTTAGTTTGAGCATTAATTTTTAAAGTTCATAGACTATAGGAGAGACTTAATTGGATATACTTTTAAGTTCAATTATATATATTAACTAGACATCGTGGAAATGGTTTTGTGCTGTGCTACGCATCAAAGCCAAACAATGGCCAGGGACATCTAACATTACAGATGCCAATTACAGGGTAAAGGCAGGAAACAATGTGTTCAGCACTTTGCACATGAGCAAAATGGCAGTTCTTTGGAACAAATGAAAGACATACAGTTTCCTTGACCCTATGTACTGTGTATTTAACTCAATGTTCTCAGAAAAGTATTTCAGAACAGTCCAATTTAATACTCAAATGCTGTATAATATAAAGAATATCATAGAATTTGAATGTCTCATCCCAGACAGGCTGTTGGGAAGGATCCATTTGACTGATCATATCCTCTAGCTATAAAATAAAACTGACTCACTCCAATTGCCATTTAATAAAAACCTGACTCAGGCACATTTGACCCAAGGCAAATGTGTTACATGACAGCCAACAGTATGATAACACACTCACATTCAAACAGCTGATTCAGTAATGTTGTAACAACTTTAGAATTGGGACAACAGACTATATTATGGCAACAGTCTAGTAAAACATGGTTTATTTGAAATAAAAAAAGGCAATGCAATATTGCATACAGGTATCACAATCTATTTGGCTTGAAATACTTGGCTGATAGATTGAATTTAGAGCTCTGATATTGGTATCATAACCAGTATGGTAAAATACACTTGTGGACTAGGCAATTCATTTGGAAATTTTTTTCTGGTGATACTTTCCCCACTGTGCCCCTTAAACAGCATCCTACTCTATGTGTAGTCACGTGACTCGGTGGCTATGTCCAGTCAGAGATATTTAAGAAACATGGAGGAGAACTCAAACACAACAGCTAGTACCAAAGAAAAATGCCATGTCACCAAAAAATTCTTTCAAACACTTGAAAAAACACTAAAAAACATAAAGGCTGACATGCATCCTACAACAAGTGACTCCGCAAATCAGCTCTTAATAACAAACATCTATAAACACTACACAATATGTAAAAGGTTTCAGCAAAATGGTAAGAAATAACGGACGCAATTTACTACCATGTTGTGAAGGCTCACGATAGAGCTCATTGGGTTAAGACACCCAGTTAAAATTGCATGTGCACAATATTTAACATATTTGTTTAACAGATCTTTTCTATTCTTCGCATGGCAATAAATACTACTTCTTTATTTTCCTGCTTTTTCCACATTAAATTGTGACCCTTTTTTCCTGAGACAATTTTATTTCAAGTGATGCATGCTATGATTTCAGTTAGTCGAAATATTCAACAAAGAACCATAAATAGTTCATCTGCATTTGTATTTCTTCTCCTGTGAATTTAAAATCACAGCAATATGCACCCTTTCATTAGAAAAAAATGAAAACAAAGAAATTTATAGTACAAACCTTGTCAGTGAACGACGAGCAGTGACCTACCCAGCACCATTAACAGTTGAGAGGACTGTTGTGCCACCTGAGCACCGATTTATTGTACTTATTAGATTTACACATTTTTTTTTATTTCACAACCTCTGGCTATGTGTGACCTCATATACCATAATAACATAGAAAGCATGATATGAACATATATACTTACTGTAAATTAAGAATAAGTAATACCACACAAAGGTGTGTGCGTGCATGTCGAGAAAATTGTCTGCACTTGACAGTGATTGCGGGGTTTCCAGGTCTGTAATTTTTTTTGCTGCTTTAGAAAGTAACACTCCCTAATGCCTGAATTTGCCTGGACATAATAGATTAAAACATGAGTCTGCTTGCCTATGTCACATGCCACTCCAATTACTACCTCTTCTACATTAAGGTGTTAATCGGGTTAAAGAAGTAGAAGAAATATTCCAGTGTGTGGCTCCATTTGGCGAACATTATCTCATTTAGAAATGTATTCTACTTTTTCTTTTTCTCTCTCCCCTTCCCAGTTACTCTCTCTCTCTCTCTTTCTCTCTCTTTCTCTCTCTCTGACAAACACACACACACACACACACACACACATCCACACACGCATACACACATGCACACACACACATTGGGCAACGCTAACTTTATGGGGACTTTCCACTAACAATGATTACAGAAGCTAATTAAACCCATTCTCCTAACCCCAATCTTAACCTCAGAAAACTAAAGCAAATTCTGTTGATTCTTGGAGAAAATGCCTTTCTATACTTGTGGGAATATTTGATCCGCACAGTGTAATATCTACATGGGACACACACATGATTACTCATACCTCAGGAAAACAGACAGAATATATGAAGTAGACAGAATATATGAAGCAGCCTACAATTAAGGTCTAGTAATATTAAGCCTTATACATTAGATAAAGGCAAGAGAAATGCATGCACAAAAATAACCAATATAACTGAATGTCTTAAAGGCCATGGATTCTAATATTCACATCCACGTTCTATTTTCCTGATCATCATTTATTACAAAAATAATTTACAATCATTTTCATGAAATTACATACATTGTATTACAGTAATAATGGCAATGTTTTGGGGTGTAAGTAACTAATGCAATTCAGGTCTTGATCAAATGTAAAATGCTATGCTCTGATTAATCTGCCCCTGACAGTGCTGGAAAGAATAACATTTCCGAAAGCATATGGATTGGGTGTTATTTTCCAGAGCTCCAAAAAATCACATAAGTATAACTTAGTCATCACAGAAACAGATTTCTCTTGAGATTTCAAGTACACGGGCTTTAAAAACATTATAATAGTTATCTCATGTTAATGAAATGCATTATTTTGATATTATGAGAAAACAAATAAAACGTGAACACTTAAAACAGGACAGACAGACAGGCAGATAGACAGACAGACAGACAGACAGACACAGACAGGCAGCTAGACAGACAGGTAGATAGATAGATAGATAGATAGATAGATAGATAGACTAGTCACAATTATTTCAACTCCTATAAAATCTCACCAGAACAGTGCATGTATAGTAAGGAGGTTACTCACAGAAGCTCGAGCAGAAAGTGGAAATGAACATCGTACTCCTCTTTCCACATGTTTCAGTGGAGGTCACACACTAACTGAGCCATGTTCCCCTGAATCCCATCTGTCCCCAGTCTGCCGCGTTTAGCAGTTACGGGCCATAAAACAAAAGAAAAAA
The DNA here is from genome assembly GCA_036873895.1 of Parotocinclus cabessadecuia. NCBI lineage: Eukaryota > Metazoa > Chordata > Actinopteri > Siluriformes > Loricariidae > Parotocinclus > Parotocinclus cabessadecuia. Next base: position 10,730 of record JAYJMA010069969.1, read on the forward strand.
CCGCCGAAGATTCGCGAGAGCTAAAATGGAACTGTGCAAAAGAACGAATGGATTTATCCGGCTGAACCAACTCTGACAGAGGAACAAAAAACCACAATATCGTCAGATTACTATCTATTAGTTCTGATAACAACACTAATATACGGTTCAGCTCTCACGGCTAACACAACGCAGTCGGACTAAGTTTTGGCCACAGTGGGAGCAGAGCAGAGAGGAAGGGGGTGGAGTGTGAGCTCGATTCTTTATGCTTTTACTGAATGGTCATGGAGCGGGTAACGTTTCCAGATTTCCTCTGCTTGAGCGCAGATTTGGCCACCAGCCCTAAAAGCAGCAGCAATTTATATCTAAATTATACAGTTTCAGTCTGTGGAAGTGAGCCTATGTTTGACCATGGTGGCTCAGAAGTAACAATAATGGACTTTTGCACTTAAACTTGATGATTCAAGCCCCTGTCACTGTTAATCCTTGTCTAGTGATTTAACCTCAGTAGGATGATTGGGACTGTGGTCGACTAGTGGTACTAGACTATGGTCCAGAAGGTCCAGGTGGTCCTCTGCCACAGTTGGGTCCCTGAACAAGGCCCACAATTTATTGGATTCTTAGCTGTGTTAATTGTAGGTCGCTCTTAAGATTATCTGCTAAATGAGGTAACTGTAATGTCAAAATGTTACTTTGGAAAAAGTGTCATCCAAATGAGTAACAAGTTTTGCTTTCAGGAGTTTCCTATTGAGAGAACGTATCCAATGTTACTGATATCTGCGAGTTGCAAAAGTATGTGAAACTTTCCGTACAGTATATGATGTGACCATAAATGCAACAAACAATTTCTATTGGAACTTGGATTAATATCAGGGATTTTACTTGACAGCATAGCAAAGCAGATAGTGTTTTATTTTAGAATTTGCTGGTATTGCAGCAAAACAGACCTACCATCACCACTATGTTTTACTAACAGAATACGGTTGTGGAATGCAATGTTTTCATTTTCCCTTAAAAATAACTGCTAGGCCTAGAGCTTCACATATATTTCCCACTCACAGACATATCATATGTGGATCACTTCCCTCAATAGATCAATGATGTGTTTTATTTGTTTATCTTGGTTCTCTTTATGTAGTTTCATGGCAATGTGGAATTTCATGGTGTTTTTATGCATTTTAAATAGATGTTAAAATTGACGAGTGGATCAGGTTCACAAACTTTCAAGCACCACTCCCAACATGAAGAAACAGGAAGATATATGACAGCAGCAGTGTTTTAAGTAGGAATCACCCAGAGAAGCTCCAACATGCCCATCAGCTTCAGGCTCTACCCATTACTGCTCAAGACTAGATTTCCCTTCATCTGTAAAATATTTCCACTTGGCAGTGACTCACATGCTGCTGAGGTGATAATTTGGATACAAGCAATACCAACCTTATGGATGTAACATAGTACTAGTGCTGACATGCACAATGACCCTCACAAGCTTCAGTCATGTGAGCTTTTTGCGAAGCACCTTTTATATATATATATATATATATGGATTTCACATTTAAAAATGATTATCAATATCATTGAGGCTAAAACATCTTCAAATGTCACCAGTATTCTATTGTCTCCAAATCTACACATCAACTGCGTGTCAACATACAATCTGAAAGGTGTGCTAGAACATTTATTTATAAATATAAACATAAGTATGTACCATTCAACCATTGGAATGCTACATTAACCTCCATTACCATAATGGTGTACATTATTTTAATTTGTATTCTGTGAATGTTGTGTATTTGAGCTGCACTGTAACACATTTCTCTCAGTTAAGTACTGATATGGCAAAAAAATAATTCTTAATCAAGAATAAGCTCCAGAATTTCTTTTAACAATTTCAATGGAACTGTTAATGAAACTAGGCCTCCTGACTACAATTATAGAGCTTTTTTTAAATGAATAGTTAGCGTGGGTTTGGAGTAAAAAGTTGGGTGTTTACAGTACACAGAAAGAAATGCATGCTTAGTCTTAGATATGGTGGACGATATGTGATGTTGTGAGGTTGTTTACTTGTAAACTTAATGGATTAATGCAACCTTGAAATATCAGGAGACCTCTGGCTGTGACCAGAAGAGTTCTGGCTTCATGAGAACATCTGACTCTCTCCTGTTGGAAACTTACAGCAGAACAGGTCCAAATAGTAGTAACTACAAACAAATTTTTAAGGTTTGTTATGTCCAGGAAATTCATGAGACTTTTCCTTTTGTGTTTTAAATGAGCTTTTTATGGTTCAGGGTCAGGATCCTGGGAGTTCTGGTACCTATGTGCGGAGAACAGAAGAAGCATGCATAGGTGTAAACCGGATGGTATGCTAGCAAATGAAGGAGCTGGATAACTGTTACAGTTATCAACTGGAATTAAAGATAAACCATTACTGGAATCTTGGTCCCTGTGGTAGTGAGTTAGCATATTGGTGCTACCTGAGCATTATGGAATGGTAATAAAGAAAACTGTGATTAAATAAATAAACATCAGTGGCATCCATGTGATTTTTATTTTAAATCAGCAAAATAAACCACACTTATCTCTGATCTTTAATACAGATAATGTTAGAATTTGAATTGTGTATATGGGTGACAATAAATAAACAGATAACAGTCGGCCAATGTTTGAAAGATCCTGGCATGGGATTACAGTTTTTCTGCCATACTGTGTCGATCCAGAGTTTGTGGGCTTTTATCATCCCTGTACAACACACAAAGTGAGATGCCTGGATCTCTGGCTCTGTTGCCAGAGAGCCGCTCCACTGTGCATCACTGTAATGATGTGTCTGACACAGACAGAGTGCAGCTATTATTAGACTGAGTATAAACCCAGCACACAGGCTGACTCAAAACTGGAGGATTTAACAGCAGGGAATGCAGCAGCGGCGATCCATACATGCGTAGAAACACACACACACACACACACACACACACACACACACACACACACACACACACACACACACACACACATAAAACCCCAATTCCAATGAAGTTGGGACATCGTGTAAAACATGAATAAAAACAGAATACAATGATTTGCAAATCCTTTTCAACTTACATTCAATTGAATACACAACAAAAACAAGATGTTAAAATGGATAAATATCTGAAATTTGATGCCTGCAACATGCTCCAAAACAGTTGGGACAGGGGCAACAAAAGGCTGGGAAAGTTGCTCAAAAAACATTTGTTTGGAACATTTGGCAGGTGAATGTCATGATTGGGTATAAAGGAAGTATAAAGGCTAAACCATTCACAAGCAAGGATGGGGCAAGGTTTGTCACTTTGTGGACAACTGCATAAGCAAAAAGTCAACAACACACAGAAAAGCCCCCGGTTTCTCTGGGCTCGAGCTCATCTGAGATGGACTGACACAAAACTGGAAAAGTGTCCTGTGGTCTGACAAGTCCACTTTTCAAAATGTTTTTGGAAATCGTGGACGTTGTGTCCTCCAGGCCAAAGAGGAAATGGACTGTCCAGATTATTATCAACGTAAAGTCCATAAGCAAGCATCTCTGATGGCATGGGTAACTTGCACTCATCTGTGAAGGCATCATTAATGCTGAAAGGTGCATACAGGTTTTGGAGCAACATTTGCTACCATCCAAGCAACGTCTTTTTCATGGACGTCCCTGCTTTTTTCAGCAAGACAATGCCAAGCCACATTCTGTATGCGTGTTACAACAGCGTGGCTTCATAGTAAAAGAGTTTTTGTGCTAGACTGGCCTGCCTGCAGTCCAGACCTGTCTCCCATTGAAAACATGGGGCGCATTATGAAGTGCAGAATACAACAACAGAGACCCCGGACTGCTGAGCCACTGACGTTGTACAACAAGCAAGAATGGTAAAGAATTCCACCTACAAAGCTTTAACAATTAGTGTCCTCAGATCCCAGACTGAGTGAGACTTAGTGAGTGTTGTTAAAAGGAAAGGTTATGTAACACAGTGGTAAGCATGCCCCCGTCTCAACTCTTTTGGAACGTGTTGCAGACATCAAATCAAAATCCATTTGAACATTAACTATCTTATATTTGTAGTGTATTCAATGGAATATGGGTTGAAACGTATTTGCAATGCCTCATATTCTGTTTTTATTTATGTTTTGCACAACGTCCCTTCATTGAAATTGGGGTTGTACATTCATCTCCAGAAATATTGGTAAAGATACTCTTGGTAAAGATGGGTGAAAAACAATTAATAACATATATTTGGGGTTAAACAGTGTGACCTAAATATGTAAGAAATGTAAAAACACAGATCAAGGTATTTGAAATACAAGAGATGCAAGTAATCTTATTCATTTCAGAGATTGGTACCTGTTTTGGGGGGGGGGGGGGATATACACATGACCAACAATGGAGGCAGGAGTATTCAACTAACTTATTTACCCCTGTGACTGAGGTAATAAATGAATCGAACGCATGTCTTAATACTGTGGGAGGAAACCACAGTACCTTCAGTAAATTCATGGGGACAAATAAATATAGGGTTAGGGTTAGGGTTAGAGTTATTGTGGATTTTCACACAACCTTGTTGTTTGTTTTTCTATATACTGCTTGCAAAAAATAGGGGATATTTAAAAATTAATATGAAGAGAACTGATGGAAAATCTGATCCTTTCAATGTTCTATCGCTGTCAGTGTCTTTTGACAGTCTGGAGTGACCATACACCATATTGAACAGTCAATGAGTGGCACTCTTGTCCAGTTTGACATGTTTCTGTTCACCCCATTAATATGTCACTTGCTGCTTAATCACCATAATTAAGTTTACATCTCAATCGCATAGTTAAACAACTTTCTTTGCCATTTCTTTGGTTTTCGGATTATCTTGTTTAATGCAATAAAATCAAATACTTCTTTTTAATCACCTCATTTAAAAAATATTCTCTCATTTTTTATGAGCAGTGTAGTACTATGCACTTAGTTTATACACTTTTTTGATTTTTAAAATTTCCATAATTCCCAAAAAATTAGATGTTTCAAGTCTGAAGAAGAATTAAGTGTCCTTAAGTGAGACTAGACTTGAAACTCAGACTTGTATGAATGTATGAGACTTGGCATTGATAATCCATTGGTTAATTAGTGGTGTTTGTTAAAAAGATTGGAACTTTAAATGAAAATCAATTACTATTTGGATTAGTGTTTTCTCAAGTAGCGAAATATCTTTGACTCTGTAATTATCTGTACTGTGCAAGTTTGCTACTGTGAGCAGCAACATTGAGAGTGGTACATCCAAAGAAATGCCATTCACTTGATATTTTTTCTTTTTCTCACCATTCTTTGTAAGCCCTGTCAGCCCTTCTATTCTTCAGACCCACTTTAAAATGCTGTGAAACTAAAATTATGGTAGTTAAAAGTTAACTACAAGCCATGCAATGTCACAGCAGTAGCTATATTTCAAATAATGCCCCAGAATTTGTCCAAAAGCTTGAGCATCAAAACAACTTTTAGTTTTTGCATGTAGTAATGGACATTCGCAAACATTTAAAAGAAAGGCAGCCATGCCACAGACAAGGTAATGAGAGCTCATAGTTATGTATTTTGGCTATACACTTATAACTGCGTAACCTACAAAAGTACAGTACAGATTACTGCACATTTATTAGCAAATGCACCAGTTACATAGTAATAAAGAATAAAGAATAAATCCTTAGTGTTTTTTCTGTTCATTTTCTCATTCATGGTAGAGTAATGTCTATTTCCATGTTAAAACACTTAATCTATTTAGTGTTTAATGGCTTATTATTTTAAAGTTTTTTTGGTTACACCTGTGCCCCTCTAAAGTTCTGTGTGCCTCAGTGTGATAAGTAGTTTAGAAATACCCCTAATATAACACAGTAGTTTGTCTTTTAAAGAGCCAGTGTGGGTTTGTTATTTGACAGCTAACTGCATACTAGTAATGGTCAGTTATTATGCAAAATGATTTGTGTAAATTTCCTGGTTTAAATACCAACTTTGTGGTATAAAGGAGCAGGGCATGAAGATAATGAAGATTGATGAGAGAAGAAAATAGGAGATGAAAGAAGGTCAGGTAGTCTGGGTGTCTGAACAAACCACTAAATAGATACGAGATGCAGATGAAGCATGACACCCACAACTGAATTGCGCATGCAAGCAGAAAAAAAGCACAGCAAACAACCTGTCCTAAATATAGTCTAGAGGGCTTGTGTAAGTTGCACGTTGCACATTTTAATTAAACGTAAACTCAGACATCGACTGCACTTTAAGCAAAATAAAGTGTAGAGTTTTGTGTGTAAAGTGTAAAGCCTTTGAAAACACTCCGATAGATCCCAATGAAAGACGTTTTCAATGGGACATCATGGCATTTAAACCCAGATGTGAGCACAGACAGGCTGAAGTAAACACACAAGCGCAAACACTGTAAAAATTCACTTTGAAAGAGTTGATAAACAGTCGATATACGCAAGGAACTGAAAGACTCTTTAATTTAAAGCTTTTAAGCAAAGTCTGAGATTTTGCAATCTGATCTGAAGAGACCCAGAACATGTCAGCATGTCATAATCTTATTGATCATAAACATGATCTTAAATCTTACAAAAATATGCTTAATAATTGAAGGTATACGTTGTGGTTTTTGATATAAATCATGTGGCTTGGTAGGTAGTACTATCACCTCGCAATAAGAAGGTCCTGGGTTCGATCCCAGTTGAAGCATCCTCCTCTCTTCTGATTTACTGTGGGTGCTTGTGTTCTCTGAACTTTTAAACACATGTTTTTAATTCATGGTCATACACAATAATTGTAGAACATACAGTAATGTAATGTTAGGATCCTTTAAGAGGATGGTATGTTGGACCTGCTACTTCTGTTTGACGGAAGCCAAAAATGCATGAACAGACCATATCACGAACACCATGAAAGATCCAACAGATGAAACAAAGCCTCAGTGATTGAATGTAAACCAGTTACATAGTTATAGGTTATAGAGAATACATACACATACTTACAATATGGCAGGCACATACACTTGCAAATGCCATTTACAGCATTTTGCAAACAAGTAGTAGTAGTCATACTCAGAAACAAGTAGCTTGCACAAAATGCAAGTCAGGTTAAAACAGTCTGTAGTCCAACACATGACCAGTAAAGCAGTCAAACACACACACACACACACACATGAAGGATGGAATATTAAGCTATAACTCCCACCTCTGCACGTGGATATGCAGCATTGATTGGATGTTGATGTGGCCAGCTGATTTTTATTTCGTATTTTGTTTTAATTTCATGGCACATATACTCACATATATAGTCACATTCACACACAAACTTACAAACAAAGGACACTTGGAAACACCAATTAACCTAACATGCATATCTTTGAATTGTGGGAGGAAACTGGGGCACCCGGAGTAAACCAGGACCGACATATTATGAAATGAAATTCTGCTTTGCAGTATTATTGCCAATTAAAACAAAAATTGAGAAACTATAGACCTGAATGTCTGTTGATGCTCAATCTACTGGTAGCTTGTCATTGTAATGAGAATTATGAGCCATGGGCTTGTACCAGATATACTGGATCAAAAATGCCTGAATAATTTCCCAAATCATGTATGCTACAGAAACAAGAAAATAAAAGTAACGCCTTTGGATGGATCAGACCTCTTTGCTTCTATTAAGAATATAGTCAATGTGTCACACAAATGCATCAAAAGGCTGATAATTATTATCATCAATGACCACGCAAATAGACCACAGGCAAATAATCTTATCCTCATATTAGCTACATGTCAATAAAAGGACGTTAATGATTAGTCTTCCTGCTGTATGTTCTCTCTAGGAGATAATTAATATCATGTAAATGTGGTATTATAGCCTTGTACATAGAATATGATCTCAAGTGGAGCAATGAAGGTTAATACAACGATGAGGCTTGCAGCAGTTTGGGCTGAGCAATATGAGTGAAATTTAGAGCAGCACTCCTGTTGTGCAAGAGGAAAGCCAAGGGTGATGATGTCACTCTCCCCAAAACAATACTTCATTCACTCCAACACAGGGGGCCAGGAAGTGGCTAGTCCTTTAGGGAGAGAAAGAAACTGCAACATCTGCTGCTTAGCATTTCAGGCTGCTGAACAGACAGAGGGGAAGAGAAAGCCAGACACTCAAACTGAAGAGGAAGAGAGAGAAAGAGAGAGCTACATAGAGAGAAGTGTATCACCTAAGACAGATTTCGGAGAAAATAAGCTTTCTGAGATATCTGCTGCAGCACAGGGCTCTGGTTTAATACGCACCACCGTCTCATAACAGTAGAATTCTTTCCACACAAATATTGGCTCTGAGTCAGATTCAGTTAGAGCAAAGCCAGCTGTAGCTTCCATACCAGACTCAGCAGGCCTGAAGCAGCAGGAAAGAGCATAAAGTCCACTAATGTTGGACTACAATATGTTTTCTTGTGCAGCTGCATTTTTCCAAAGTGGAAATATGTGCCCTATGTTTAATCCATTCTGTGACACGAACGACATGACAAGGAGAAGCAAATTCTAGGTGGAACTTCAGGAGCTCCTGATGTGCCTGGACATTTTCAGGAGATTCCTATCAAGACATTTAAAAAGCGCCTAACATTTCATAGACTTGCAGAAATGCCTGGTCAGTGACTGGACTCTGCCATCTGCTGGTCAAAATGGTCAAGTTTCAGTATAGGTACAAACTCCACCAATGGGGCAGGAGTCACCTCTAAACACATGGCAGCATTTTGGATTCCAGTAGTATTTCTGCATTGATAGAAATATTCCTTTGACATAACTACAAACTAACGACGATTTACAACACTTATTTATTTGTGCTTCTTAGTTTTTTCTTATACAGTGGTATCTCAGTTCCAGAAGTGTCATCTAGTGCTGGAAATAATCAGTATCAAATTTTCCAAAAAGGAATTTGGTCAATTGAATTCATTTCCAAACCCTCAGAAAAACTACACTGTATAAGAGTTTGTATGTATGACTGATTGGAGTTACATTCCAACTCATTCTAAATTTTTCATAGGATGAATGTACCATAAATCAAGTTTAATATAGCTGGGTCTTTATTCTCTCTCTTTACTTTTGGTTGGCTATTATCATAAACCTTCTTAAGACTTATGGTGATCTATTTGCACTACAAACCCAGTACAGTAAAGGTAACAAAAAAAACAGGACAAACACATCTGAAATGATCTGCACTGAATGAGAGTTATTGTGAGATGGACTCATGCTCTTATGGTTCTTCTGGAAGGAGTTGCACATCACGACTCATCACAAACTGAATTTGACAAGTTCAGAAGTGGTTGGGTGCTAACGTATGTACTGTATTCCTGTTTTTTAGCATCTTTATTAACTACCCCATGGTCTGTCTAGGTACCTACTGTTGATTATGTCCTCATGGATTTTTTAAATTTCCCTATTCTGTTGATCTCATAATAGACTTGGCAACTACCCCCGTAATAAAAAACCAGAACGCATGTTCTTACACCAGTTCATTGCAGAGGCAGCAGGGGTCCCTGTACAGCACCAATACATAATCTACCATACACAAACTACCAATATATAAAGTTCTCACACTGAAGCTACAAAAGTGCTTTGACATGGTATTCTATTACAATCATGTCCAGTCGGTGTGGGTATGTTACTTAGTGTCACAGTTGTTTGAAACTATGGGAATGGAAATAATTCTTACATGTTAGAAATGGCATTTTTACACGCCGTTCTTACCTAGCAGAGCTGGGCAGGATTGCTGGTCTTTCTCCGTCTCCTGCCAGATCACTGTGGAATCCATTGGGAATGCACCACTGTGCTGGCTGGCTCAGCACATTTTCAGACCTGCTACCCGGGATGTAGGTATGAAGGGGATCTGATCCAACTCCATCCCCGTCCTATTCCCCCTCCTGGGCCTCAGTGCCCTCCTGCACAGTCTCCAGCTCCAGCTCTGCTGGCTCAGGCCCTGCCAACGCCCTTTGTTGGATAAGTGGTGTGAGCGGTGCCTCAAAGCTCACACAGCTGTCTGTCTCATCCGTCAGAGACAGCACATCCAGTGAGTCCAGGCTGCTGTAACAGGTCCCACCCCTAAGCAGTTCTGACTCCACAATACGCTCAAACGTGTAGCTGAAGCCGTCCTGGCTGTCCCTTGTTCGATGGCGTTCTTCTTCGCCGGCCTCCTCTTCTTCCTCAAGCACACTGGACTCACCAACCTGCTCAACGATGCGCTCGAATGCTGAGCTAAAGCTGTCCTGGTTTTGTGCCTCTTCCTCTTCTTCTTCTACCTCAGCATCTGCCACTTCCACAGAGAGCTCGAATGTGGAGCTGAATTTGTCCAGATTCCCTTGTCCTTCTTCGTAATAGAAGTCTTTATCGTCCTCGTGTCCTTCACTGTCTTCTTCAGTGCCGTTCTCCAACCTGCATTCACAAACACATATTCAGTATACGGCATACCACAATCCACTTAACTTATGCAGCTTCTTAAAATTACACAAAATGCATGAAAGACTGTGTAGACTATAAAAAGCATATAATGCATTGGCAAGCCGTCACAAGGCAGCAGACTGCAAAGCAAGATGAAGTGTGTGAATCTCCTATCTTTAGCATTGCTGTCACAGTCATGTATCAAGAGCAGCAAAATCCCAGCAGAGTCTCATTCAGGACAGCTCCCCTGCCATTCAGACCTAAAATATCTTCTTCCGGTTTCCTCTCACACAGCTTACACCCCACACCCACAGACATATTACTATAGTCTGAGAGTAAGACTATCTTACTATTCACATAATATAGTGCTCACAGAAATTAAGGGATATTTCAAACTGACATATCCCATAATAAAATATCCATTGCCTTCTGTTTGGCTCCTTAATATCTCTACAAAGATAAAACTGCTTTTACTGATTTACATATAATCTTTGTAGCTACGGTTTATACATATAGCAATGTGTTGCTAAACATCCGCTCTACATTCAAAAAATACGTTTACCACAGAGTCACATGGTTTTTCTGGCCTACTGTAATATGAATAGAAAGTGTATTTTCACAAAATACAAATTGTGGGCAAATGGTACGTCAGAGATACTACTAAAATTTTATACACATGCTAAATAATTTATAATTTATTTAAACTCAGAGTATTTATAGAAAATACAGTAATGTTATTTCCCCTGACAGGGGGAAAGTTGTACCAATTGAGATGAAGGGATGATGCACTTTATACTACATCTTTAATTTACTGTTAGTATACTAGATTTTCTTTTAGGGCGAAGCCATTGTCTTGAAACATTGCAATGTATTAATGTTCACTTTATTAATCGTACTTACTTTGTAGGTCACATAGTATGCCGTCAGTAGACCAAGATTTGCTCATTTTCATTAAATGCATAATTTAATTTTTTTTCCTAATCTAGCTCTGAACCTAATGTAAAAGTTGGGTTTAGAAAGTTTCCCCCCAACCCCTCGAATAATAAAATACTGTGAAATATTGGCATTTATGGGCATTTATATATAGTAAATCTGACATTTCCATGGTCCCCAAGAGGAAATCTTAGTTGTTGCTGATTATTTCTTTTTTTGCAGAAACTACAACTTACTTTTGCAAAACCAAATTAGTTCAAAGTCAGGGTTAAGGATAGTTGTTGCATTAATTAGTTGCGGTAATCATTATGTCAAAGGAAGGTCCCCACAATGATAGACATATAAACTGACACATGACCTGCTTTTCTTATGCCAACTGCATGTCCATGCAATATTTTTTTTTTACAATTTACAATTAGATGAATTGTGTGAATTAATGCTGACATGTTAGTATGATAACAATTGTGGGTTACTGACCTCACAGTATGCTGTGTCTCTGCTGAATCCTCTGATGAAGGTGGAGGGATGTCGTGACCCTCAAACTCAGAGTTTGAGGTACTTGTGATTTCCCCTTCTTCTTTTGTTCCATTTTCTTTTTTCTCTCCATTAGTCCATGTGTCTCCATTTCTCTCCTCTTCTAACTTTGCATCCAATAAAATGCTTTCTGATTTTCCTCTGTCCGTGTTTTCCTCAACATCCTCACCGGATCTATTCTCCTTTAAGTCACTTTTACTCTCAGGGTGGGATGGCTCTTCTTGGGACTCAGTAGGAGGTGTGTGTGGAGGTAGGATATCTGCATGGAGGGGGTCACCCTGCCCCTCCTGGCTCATGGTGGCCTATTCAGTCACGGTGAACTGACAGTCCAGATCAGTGGTCAAATTTTACAACTGTAAAATAAAAGAAACTGTTGTAACTCATAATTACTCATATAAATCAGCTCTTGTGCAGCATTAAACATTTATTTTGTTTATATTTTGCCTTGATAAATCTCTATAAATTTAGAAACAGATTAGAAATTAATTAACATTTGTATTTAATAAACATAGCAAAAAGTATCAATAATAAATGTTGTACTAAAATAAATTAAAATTTATAAATAATAATAAAAGTACCTATTAGGAATAAAGAATTTAAAAGTGTATGTACTTAAACTTTAGTTCATTGTAATACAATAGATAAGGCTGCAACATGATTCATCTGTAGTGAAGAGTTTCTCCTCGAGATAATCATACGAAGGAGGATCCAAAGCACTGCAAATACTGGTGCATGGTACGAATACACCTGTACACCTGAAAACACTCATTAACTTGGGTGCAGTATAGAAAGATGCATTTAGTTCCTGAATGGATGCGGCCAGATGTTATGACCAAAGAGGCAAGGAAAGAACATAACATAGTAAACTCCCCATCAGGGAATTCTTGAATTACTAACAATAAAGTATATTTCGTTCACTTTCATTCATCTACAGAAATGTCACAATAATAATCATAATCATAATCATAATAATTAAGGGTCATACGGGATTTGAACAAAATCCAGACCTTCCTGTTACAAGCCTAGTCCTCGGTTTGAACCCAGAATCTAAGAAACTGCTCTTGTCCTGCTTCTGGTTCTTACTGCTAAATATTTCAACTACATTACAGCTCTATGAAACATGAAGAACTTCCAAACTATACAGATGCGATAAACAGAGATGAATTCCTGAGGAAAATGGAGTTCTGCAGCAACACCTCAGTCACCATGCCACTCTGCCCTACTGCCCTTTTTGTTGTAAGG
>JAYJMA010069970.1:0-10321 GCA_036873895.1 Parotocinclus cabessadecuia
AGGGTCTGAATACTTATGACCATGTGATATTTCAGTTTTTCTTTTTTTTAATAAATTTGCACAAATTACTATGCCTGTTTTTTTCTGTCAAGATGGGATGCTGAGTGTACATTAATTAAAATGATTTTAAAGAGGGAAAAGAGGGAAAAATTAAAGTGGTCTGGATACTTTCAGTACCCGCTGTAGATGCCTGTCCACAAGCTATCTACAGAAGCTTTTATGACACCCCATTCTAAATCGATTAACATTAATATGAAGGTTTGTTGGTTAAAAGTGAGCTTTTCACAGCTTCCACTCTTCCAGGAAGGCTTTCTACAACCCCTTGGGGGGAAAATTATGGAATCACCACTCTTGGAGGAAGATTCTAGAAAAATGTTAATCATGGAGGCATGCCACAAAACTTTTTGGCATTAAGAAAACAACAAAAAAGAAATGAATATACTTCTTGTAATCAGTCACCATTGTGTTTTTGGATCAAGTAGATGAAAAATATGAAATAACTAAATTCAGAGAAAAAAATTATGGAATAGCTCTGTAATTTGCATCAGATTTAATTTGCTAATTAGTTGTCCGTTAATAAAGAGTGCTCACACCTTAAAGAGCTGTTGCACAAAGTGGATTGACATGAATCATGGCTCCAACATGAGAGCTGTCAGTAGAAACAAAGGAGAGAATTAAAACCTATTCAAGATGGTAAATCATCACAAAATATTGCAAAAGATCTTGGTTGTACCCAGTCAGCTATCTCTAAAATCTGGACCAAGTCCAAACAAAATGGGAAGGTTGTAAAAGGGAAGCATACAGATAAACCAAGGAAAACATTAAAACATAATGATAGGAAACTTAAAGCAATATATGTTGAAAACAGAAAATGCACAACAAAACAAATAAGAATCATGTGGGTGGAAACAGGAGTCAATGTCTATGATAGAATTTTAAGAAATGGGATTTACATACAGAAAAGCCAAACAAAAGATATACCCAAAAACAGAAAAGAACAAGGTTACAGAGGGCTAAACTAAAGCAGTTATGGACTGTGGATGACTGGATGAAAGTAATCTAGATGAATCGCGAATCTGCACTGGGCAAGGTGATGATGCTGGAACATTTGTTTGGTGCCAGTCCATTGAAATTTATAAATGTGACTGCCTGAAAAAAAAAAATTCCACCGTTGTTGATGATATGGAGCTGCATGTCAGGTAAAGATACAGGGGGAGATGACAGTCATTACATCTTCCAGAATTGCCTACAAGTCTACATTGAAACTGTTCTTATCCGATCAGCTGAAAGGATGTATGATAATGCATCTTGCATTAGGGCAAAGGACGTAAAAACGTAATGGCATTGCCTCCAAATAGTCCAGATCTCAATCCAGTTGAAAATCTATGGTGGAAATGGAAGAAAATGGTCAATGACAAGGTTCCAACCTGCAAAGCTGATTTGGCAACAGCAATAACCGACAACTGGAGATGGATTGATGTCTGTCATTAGTTACTCAATGCCTCAGAGAACTCAAGCTGTTATAAAAGCCAGAGGTGGTGCAGTAAAGTTCCAATGGTGCTGTGTTTTCATGATTCCATAATATTTTTCTCAGAATTTAGAGAGTCCATATTTTTTTCCTCTACTTTATCTAAAAACACAATTGTGACTGACTACAGCAATTATATTTATTTCTTTTTTAATTGTTTTTTTTTTAATGCCAGATAGTTTTGGAGAAAAAAACCCCCAAAGTTTTGTGGCATGTCTCTGTAATTAACTTTTTTTCCATTAGAAATATGATTGTATTATTAATGGTATAATTAGCAGTATTTCTCAATATCTTACGAATATAACAAGAAAATACTGTAAATGTAAAGAAAAAGGCAAAAGTGGCAGTTTAGTCTGATCTTCCTTTACACTTGGGCAATAGCAGAATCTCCCAGTTGCACCAGGATGCCAAGACTCTTCTACAGTCTGAAGAAGCTTCATTAAGAATGGTGTTTTAGGCAACTGCCAAGACAACTACTTTTTTCAGAAGGCGAACAGGAAGAAAAGGCTAAGATCTATGCTAAAGCTCACAAAGAATGTGATGAAGATTAGTGGAAAAGTGAGTTACACTGTATTATGGAGTGATGGTTCCAAGTTTGAAGTTTTTGTTTCCAATGTGAAGTTTCCTTTAGTACAGCTTTTACAGAGACACTTATTATTAAAGCTTATTGCAACAAAGTTAGAATGGTGATCATTCCTGCTTGATGAGGTTGCCAGATTTGTGATGCTGTTCGTTTTATGTTTGTGCTAATGGAAACTGGTTCTGAAAGCTGCCAATGTGATCTGTAATCTCCTAGAGATGTGAGTCAGTCCCATCTCTCAGCCTCTCTCTCTTTCTTTCTCTCTCTGACTCTCTCACTGTTTTATAGTAATCGTAGGGTTCACCTCAATTTTACCCATCTCCATTTAAATGATATTCCTTGTTCCTGTTTCTCATTGAATTCCCCTTTCTCTAAAATTTCTCCCGGAAGGATCAACTCGTGTCCAAATAACTGCTCAGGCCATGGGAAGTGCACCACGTCCAACTCCATAGCGAGCCGGGTGTACTGCGAGTGTGATAAATACTGGAAGGGTGAGGCCTGTGACATCCCTTACTGCAGGAACAACTGTGGAAGCCCTGATCACGGCTACTGCGACCTCACGGGGGAAAAGCTTTGTGTGTGCAATGACAGCTGGCAAGGTATCCCACTCTTAACAGTCTGTATTCACTGGTCAGGGCAATCAAACTGTCGGGAAATATGAAAGCTAGTAAAAGTGCTGGTAGATTATAAACAGTGTTGTGTGTACTCTCCCTCTGCTGGTGATATACAACCAGTGCATGTGTTCTTTCAATCCTGCATCACTGCAGCAACCTTCATTCCCCTCTGGGCTCATCCTGTTATGATAAAAGCATGCCGGTTAATCCTGCTAAAGCTCTTTCATTACAACCTTGTGGACCTGGCTTTGCTAGCCCTGTGGAAAATGATATGAAGAAGAATCCATAATGAATGATGATGAATGTCTAAACATTCTGTTTATTTTTCCGTAACGACGAGGCAAAATGGCTTTTTCCTGTTCAGGGATTTTTTAAATTGATTCCAAGAGGTTAAGGCATCCCTCATGCATTTGCACTTCCTCTCTTTCTGATAGGTCCAGATTGTTCGCTCTCAGTACCCTCTACTGAGTCATACTGGGTCATGCCGACAGTGAAGCCTTTTGGTACGTCCCTAGGCAGGGCATCCCATAAAGCCGTGGTTCAGGAGAAGGTCATGTGGGTTGTCGGCGGCTACACATTTAACTATAGCAACTTCCAGATGATTCTAAAGTGAGTATAAGATAGAAATCTTGGTGTTTATGAATTGCAGAGTTTCGCGTATTAGCTGTCTGAAATGCATCTGATCTTTCTTCCTGACATTCCGCAGTTATAATCTGGATACTGGCACCTGGAGCACTGTAGCCAGCAGCAACGGGCCTGTGGCAAGATACGGCCACTCTCTGACGCGCCATCAGGTAACGCAGATGTATAAACAGCTCTCCTGGAGAAAGGAAATGTCAGTCTGAATACATGTATAATAAAGTCGAAATGTTAACGCTGCAGCCGAAGTGTGAAAATGAAGGCAGTAGAGAATAAATAGAGAATTTAATAAAGTTACTTAAAATATGATGCACCGGTTTACCTGCGACTGTGTCAGATAGTTGATGAACGAATGAATACATGAATGAATTAAGCGTTAGAATATTATCACATAGGTTTTAGGGACATTGAAATCTACTAAATGTCCTTGCACGTTAAAATCAGATTGTTATGAGTACAGAAAACGGTTGTGAACATGAAAATGCAGGCAGTGGTCATGTAATTAATGCATGGTCATGCCATGGTGCCATTCATATAGGGCATGTAGTGTCACAGGAGACGATGACAGTGATACAAATGATCAATCTAGGAATGAAACTCAGGCATGCCCGGCATCTTTACAGTATCAGTACAGGAGGCAATCAGTAGTGCAGTAGTATCATCGTAGAATCAGTAACTTAAGTCATGTTAAAGCCCACAAAGACTGGAATGAAGATCAGTGGAAGTGAGAGCATCTCTATGTTCAGTAAACCCTTGCTAAAAAGACATGTCTAATAGTGACCTGAGACGTTTGCACAGTTCTGTATATGAGACAGATTTATCATTTTTAATAGCTAAGTTATTCCACCGGACGTTAAACGGCACTTTTAATGTCACTAAATGAAGACTTAACATGTTTACTAAGTACCTCAATGAACACTATTTTTAGTATTGTTAATACTGTTGAATTGAAATTATTGGCTGAAACAGAAGTTCTAAACACATTTAGTTCAAACTGAAACAAAGGAAAATGTGGGTGTGTGTTCAGGTTGCATAAACGGAAAACATTTTATTGTTGAGATCGAGATTGTTGCTTACTCATGTAAACAGTGAATGTTTGGTAATGATTTCACACAGCCAATGTATTCACTTATTCTCTGACTAGCACAGTAGAGTGAAGGAGACAAGCAGCAGCTACTTTTCGTTTTATTACCCTTAAAATTATATTTTAAATGTAGCCTTTTAGTCTTTTTTTAAGCATGTTTTATTGAGGAGTTTGTACATCATGCAAATGAATACAGTAAACAAAGATCAACTGTTCCTATTTTTTAATCCTTAAATCCGCCCCCCACACACATACAAGTCTTTTAATCAGGTTTATCTAGCATGTACGATGGGGGCCAGAAGTCATGAGACAGCTAGTGTATAATTTTGTTTTGATCTTCATGGAGAAAGATTCATACTGCAACACCATAATGACCCCAAAGCTAACAACTACTGAAAGGGTACAGATGATCAAGGGCTACTGACTGTCATAAACTTTTTTTCCAGTCACCTGACCCAAACCTCAATCCTCAATCAAGCATTTATTTGAGGCCCCTGAAGACAGAAATCAGAAACAGAAAGTGTTACATACTTAAAAGATCAGGGTTTGTTTATTTATTTGGTTTACTTAACGTCGCTGTTGGCATTCAGTGGCCATCTCAGCAATACTCTCAAGATTATATCAGAACTAGTTACACACACACACACACACACACACACACACACACACACACACACACACACGTGTCAGTGGCGGTTTAGAGTAATCAATTAACCTAACATGCATGTCTTTGGACTGTGGGAGGAAAACAGAGTACCTAAGGTAAACCCACACAGAGGACATGCAGACTCCACTCAAGCTACCCAGGCCTCTCCACCCTGGGATTGAACTAAGGACCTTCTTGCTGTGGGGTGGTGGTACTACCCACCGAGCCACTGTGCCGCCATAAAACGTCAAGAAGCAGTGGGCCAAAAAGCATTAATTTAATGCAAGACGAGGCATAAGCCTGCAAAATCTGAGGGATGCAGTAGAATGAGACCAACATGATCAGACAATAGTTCAGTTTGGCAAAAACCAGTCAATTAAAAAAAGAGAGTTGAGCCAGGTGGAAAAGAATCCTTTGTAGCACATATGAAAGATGGATTTTTCCAGATCCCCATGCAAATTAAACCCTCCATGAATTGATCTAAAAGCTCACTTTTTCAACATAGCTTTTAATTATTATTATTTTTTTTAAGTGCAGACTGTATGTATAATGTTTTGCGAAACCGGATTGTATGTAGGCATTCCAAGCAATTCCGTGTCTCCTCTCTGCAGGATGGCCTCTACATGTTTGGAGGCAAACTGGAAATGGGTTCGGGTAATGTAACAGACGAGCTGTGGGTGTTCAATATACAGGCCAAGTCCTGGTCCCGACTCTCTCCCATCATCCCAACGTCCCACCATGGTCAGGTCTATGCTGTGGAGGGTCACTCTGCACACATAGCCGAGCTGGACACAGGGGATGTTGTGATGGTGGTCATCTTTGGCTACTCCTCTATCTACAGCTACATTAGCAACGTGCAGGAGTACAACATTGGTGAGTGTTTTAAATAAGATGCTTAATAAATTCGCAGATATAATATAAATCGACAAACATAAATGGTTGTTTGGATGCAGATATCTATTGGAAAAAAAATCTGTTGTATTGGATCCAGTTTGAAATATCTACAGTGCTCACAAAAATTATGGGGTATTTCATTATGGGATTTTTGAAGTGTATCCTAATTTTTGTAATCAGTATGGAATTGAGTGATTATTTAGTGGCATTTGAATGAAGTTACTTTAGAAGAACTGTAGATGGTGGTATAGCTCCTATAAAGCCATGTACACTGATGTTCAGATGCTCAAGCATTCCAGTGCTTGAAACTAACAACTACACTAACTAACTACTTAAGTTTGCTATTGGGGGGGTGCTTTATTGAAACGATGTTCAATGTATCCTTTTGGGGAAACTCCAGGATTTTTGAAGGCATAAATGGGGCTGTTATAATCCGTGTTCGTAATGACATTTGCGAGATTTTGAAAGCTATAAATTATACATAATTTAAAAACTTATTTAAAGAAAACAAGTCATGGGATAGTCTATTTTGTTTTAATTCTAGTTAAATTTAAACCCCTCTTCCAGCTGCCCTTTGACTGGTTTAGTGGTGCTTTAAGCAGACAAATCTAGTGGGGAACGTGAAAGCTGTCATAACACCTAAACCTAGATCTAGTACACATGATATAACCAATATATTATTTACTTTGTTGTCAAATATGTTTAATTAAAAAGAAAAACAAACATTTAAAAGATATTTTTGTAATCTTTTGACTGGCTTTGATCATCTTTTGATTTTTCAGTAAACAATGAAGTGCAGGAATTAATATGAACTAATATTTTAAATTTCATCCCCCACCCCCAGCGAACAGTGTGAAAATTTGCAGAAAATAAAAAACAAATCTTTTCACACTCACTTATCAGTTAATTGGGAACACCTACCTGCCACGTAATGATCGTTTTATGTTCATGTACAACCCCGATTCCCCGATTCCAATCGAGTTGGTACATTTTGTAAAAGATATTTAATGTTCAAACGGATAACCTTAATTGTTTTTTGCAAATGTTCACCCGTTTGAAATTTGATTCCTGCAACACGTTACAAAAAAGTTTGGACAGGGGCACGTTTACTGCTGTTACATCACCTTTCCTGTTAACAACTCTCAACACGTGTTGGGAGCTGAGGACACTAATTGTTGAAGCTTTGTATTTGCAATTCTTTCCCATTTTTGCTTGACGTAAACTTTCTGCAGTTGCTCAGCAGCCCGGGGTCTCCGTTGTCGTATTTTGCGCTTCATAAGGTGCCACTCGTTTTCACTGGTAACCGTGAACGTCCAGTTACAAGTGGAGTCCAAAAGTCTGAGACCACTAATGAAAATGGGATAATGACCCAAAACAGAACTTAAAGTTTTGCAACAACTTCTTGCAGACTAAATAAGATCAAGGATTGCAGATAGCCTTGGATTTTCCTCCACAATCACCTGATCTAAACATTACCCAGCATTTATGGGGCTACATAAAGACAGAGAAAGCAAACATTTTATTTCATCACAAGATGCATTTTGGAATATTGTGACATAATGCTCGATTAACATGGGAGGTCAGATTTTGCACAAACTTGTGGAGTGTGTGCCAGCTCAAGTGCATGTTGTTATTACAGACCACACCAGGAGAAGCATACCAAATACTAATATCTGAAATGTATTCCTTATTGACAATGGATGTTTTTGTTGACCATTATCAACACTTAAGGCACACTGACTTGGTATTTTGTAGCACTATTATGAGTGCAGCGGACTTCAAGTACAAGAGCTTTTTTGTAGTCTTCTACTCTCCAAAGGCTGTGTTCTTTTGTGCATATTCAGCATTTTCCTTTATATGGCTTCTTTTGAAACGGCCTGTTTTCTTTTAGACCACACTGTGCACTACATCAGTAGAGTAGTAGAGGATTTGATGTATTTATATCTGCGTCTCATTATGTCTCTTGGCCTTCTTCTGCTTGCTCTATCCTGTTTAAAACCAGTTTGCCCTCTGCTGTCAGAACAGTAATCATTTTTAGATGAAATGTCCAGTCTCTTGGTAATACAGTGCATGCTACACCAGAAACAGATGGATTACAGAAATGAACAGAAAAAAAAGACAACAACCAAATAAATATGAAACAAACCTGAAAATAAGAACGAACAAAATACTAGATACCAAGAAAGCAGATGGGACCTAAACACATGCATAAGGTGCTGAATTGGACGTTCAATGTTCGCACATGTATCTAATTAAACACCAAAATAGCAGATATTTAACACTACACTGCAGAGTTTTTGCTTTTCGAATATCCCGTGTACAACGATACAAGAGCCAGATAATACATAGCAACCAATGGAAAATAAATATTCAATAAAAATACAAATCTCAAGTTAAAAAAACAGCACTAGGCAGTAAAGGAGCTGAACTCCCAGTGAAACGGCAACCTACAGTGCATGCTCATTTTAATCATTGATTATTTTATTTATTGTATTAAATATTATCACCCTACATGTTGCAACAAGGATATACAGCTGACTGACTTCAATAAATAGAATACGTTTGGCCTGGTTAACTCTTCACAAAGGTTTTTTGCTGCCTTGTTCAGTTATTTCCAAAAGATTAAGAGTTGCTCTTTATGGGGAAAACCCTATTTAAATCCTAGCTGTAATTTCGAGTATGATCAAAAAGAAAGTAGATGATAGGAAAATACTAGTAGAACTGGTGTTCTGTGGTGAGTATTGTTTATGCTCTCATGTTTTCTTTTAAATATGTCCGGGTCATTGTGGTTAGACAACCAGCATTCCAGTTATTCATGCTTAAACAAAGTGAAGTTTCAGATTTTCTCGCGTGTCGTGTTTCATGCAGAAGCACCTTTATTGCATTGGAACTGTGGTCGTGCAATAATACAAATTTTGCGATTTCCCCGCAGGAAAAAACACATGGTCCGTCCCAGAGACGAGAGGAGCCACAGTTCAGGGTGGTTATGGTCACAGCAGTGTGTACGACAGCGACAGCAAGAGTGTGTATGTCCACGGGGGCTACAAGTCCTTACCTGCTAATAAGTACAGCCTTGTGGATGACCTGTACCGGTATGAGGTTCACACTCGCACCTGGTGAGTGATCATGCACAGAAATAAAAAATGTTTTGATATCGCTCCATACTGGGTTATTAAAAAAAAAAAATGCTGTACCATTGCAGCTGCCTTTTGGAATTCTTTTAGTTAAACTTTCTGTGTTAATATAAGTATACAATTCCTTTTGGTCTGCCTGTCACATTATGTTATGTTAATTCTATATTTAAATAAAATGAGTAGGTTGTCCTTTGATGTCTCACATTGGGTGTCTTCACTATTTTATAATTAAGCACTGCATAATAAACTGAAATTGTAACTTCTTACAGACTGGAAATAAGTTGGAGGTGCCTGGTAGAGGCAAAATGGCTGTCACACACCATTTTAATTAGTTACTTTACATTTATTAAACACGAATCTCAATTTTTAACTCCTCATTCATTATAGAGGGTTAATGGGTTGGATAGTGGGACGGGGGATTATTCTAACTAACTGTCTTTCTAGTCTTGTTTAATGTGGCAATCATAATTGTAACTGGTAATACATTTAATTATACGGGCTAGGTAAAACAAACAAAAAAAAACCTGTTGTGGGTTTAAACCTGGTTCAGTTAATCATTGTACATTTGATTGTTATTTGATATAACAACAGATCTGTCATCAGAGTGTGGGTTTGAGTGGTAAGAATAACCTATAACCACTTCAATTAATCACAGTTAAATTGCCGATCTGGCTAATTTAATATGCCTTACTGACAGGGGTACAAAAGTGCTGTGACCATCTATTAATTACATATGACTTATGATATATTTTATGTGAATCTAATTATCCCCTTCAGCATTACACTCGTAGTTTGTCTGTAGTCCTGCAGCATCATCAGTGTAGTTTACATGTTTTGCTAAGGGTATTTCCATGTCATGTTCAGGACTATTCTGAAGGAGAGCGGTTATCCACGCTACCTTCACTCGGCCGTGCTGCTTGGAGGAACTTTGCTCATCTTTGGAGGAAACACTCATAATGACACGTCACTCAGCAACGGTGCCAAGTGCTTCTCTGCTGACTTCCTGGCCTATGACATTGGTACATAGTATGTTTTTTTTTTTCTGCTCAGTAATGTGCCCTTACATGAAAAGAATACCCAGTTGTTAATGATAGGTACTGTAGATTAGACTTTTTTTTTCTGAATTCCTTTATTTATTTTGCCATTACACAGCCATCACTTTCTTTTACTTAATTCCGGACTCAGTGATCTCATTTGTAAAG
>JAYJMA010069981.1:0-10321 GCA_036873895.1 Parotocinclus cabessadecuia
TACATATGGGATTGCAGGCCATCCGGTGGCTACTTAGCAACTCTGGGCGCAAGGGCAGGAACAACCTTAATTTGGGTGAAAATCCATCGCAGGGCACACATGGCCACTTTAGAGACACCAACTAACCTAACACAGATGTCTTTGGGCTGTGGGAGGTAACCAGTGTGAACCCACGCAGACACGTGGATTACATGCAGACTCCACACAGAAAGAACCCAGACCGCTCCACCCTGGGATTGAACCTGGGACCATCTTGCACTGAGGCAGTGGTGCTACCCACCGAGCCACCGTGCTGCCAAAATAAATATTTATATAATACTTTATATACTGTCCATCTGTTTGTTACTCCTTTTCATAGGGGTTTAGAAGGTTCTGATCACTGGTATTGTCCCCTTCACATACCTGTGATGAATTTGCACCCTGTTCAGGGCATGACTATAACTGCCAAGAGCAGTTACCCAGGGAAACACCCCTTGCAACCCTGAAAGGGGGGAGACAGAAATGCAATCTCAACAAGGATCAAGAAACAATAATTAGTGGTTTGTCCATTGCACAAAATTGCACCTTCTGATGCATACTCTGATTACAGCCAGTAACACAACAAAATTTGTGTGTAAAAAAAAAGTAGTGTTTGTTAGACCCCTTTAGTTTAGTTCAGGTCAGGAACCCCACAGGACCAGCACAGATCAGACCCTATTTGGGGTGGTGGATCATGCTCAACACTACAGTAACCCTGTGGCGGTGTTGTGTTAGTGTGTTTTGCTGGTATGAGTCGATCAAAAATAAACACTATGTTCACTCCTTGTGCACTCTAGATACATCTAGCACCTTGTAGCCACCAGAAGTCGGAGGAAGTAGCTCATCTGTTGTTGCACAGTCTGTTACATCATCCTCTAATTCTTCATCAGTGCTCACAGGATGCTGCCTAGGATGCTGGTGGTTGGACATTTTTTGGTTGGTGGACTATTTTGAGTCCAGCAATGACACTGATGCGTTAAAAAAATTGTAGCAGCACTGCTGTACCAGATGAACTCATACCAGCACAACATGCGCTATCACGAGTGTCACTGCAATGCTGAGATTGATCCACGACATAAATAGTGCCTGATCTTTGATGGTCCTGTGAAGGTCCTGACCATTAGAGAACACAATAAAGGGGACTAACAAAGTAGAGAAAAAGTAGCCTGAAATTGTGGGATTACAAAGTGCATCTGTTGACTATGAACGTAAAAAGGGAAGTGCACCTAAAAAAGTGATCAACGAGCGTTTACATTAAGTTCTGTTTTGAGGGCTTCAAATGAGATTTTACACGCAGGTGGCGCTGTTCGTCAGGCTGAGTTTGAGTTTAAAGGAGGATCGGCGAAATAGTGCAACGAGACGTTTGATCAATATTACTGAATAATAATACTCAGTCTGATTGACGTGCTATACTTTAATGAAAGTGGTTTGTAGAGCTGCGGATTGTTAGGACAAGGGTCGGATCAGGCCTTCATTTCAGTCGTATCCAACCTGCCTGTGCTACACGGTCACTGCTGTACAGTGTACACCTCGCATAATGATTCTTACGTTCACTTTCACACAGGGACGCGCGATACTGACTGCAGCACGGGTAGAATCAGAGCGCGTTCGTCACTGCGCATATGCGTTTGCTGCTAGGATCAAAGGCAGTGAAACAGGAGCGCTTGCGTAAGAGGTAGTGTGAGGAAAATGGAGATGATCTCCAATAGAAAGAAGGTAACACACGGTTTGCGCTTCACCTTCGGAAACACGATCACGGACTCTGCGCATTTGGAATAGGACCTGCACCCGACGTGAACGACGTCATTCACAAGCGAGGCACGTGTTCAGGTAGGATGGGTCGCTTTATACATTACAGAGGTCGGGATTATGATCGAAGTGGCCACAACGTATACTACCCGGTTAGTGCGCGCGCTTAAATACATTTTCATCTAATAAGCAGATGCTGTTTCTACTAGTGTAGTAACACATTTACGGCATAAGAGATCTGGTGCAACGATCAGCTTGAATAGATAAGGATTGATAACCGAGGCAACACTGCATCATAAAGGAATACACGAGCGCCCTGAAGATCCACCGCGAGCCAGCATGAAGCGGCCAGACCAAGTCTGATCCTTAGGTAAGATGTCTCGTCTCACTCAAAATACCGTCGTTAAATGTTAAGGCTTTATTTCAAAGCTGTTTGTCAGTCACAGGTTTCAACCGCTTTCGATATAGGGTGTTTTGCGGTTCACAGATTTTGTGTTAAGTGTAAATTATTGACGCCAACTCGAGCGGGAAGCAAGACGGTACTATAACCGAGCAGCGTCCAAAAATCGCAACCACCCACACGAGTTGTTCTCTTTGTAAAGCCAGTACAAGACAATAGTAATTATTTATGTAGGCTGTAGTTATTTACCACTCGTTATTTATGTAAAACGTTGTATGTTGACGCCAAATTCTCAGCATGTATTCTGTGTAGTGTTTTAGCCAATCGAATTTATGAAACGGTACCAACATTTCTAAGGACCTAAGGACATTTCCCCACATGTATACATTTTTGATAAACCAAAGAAGTTTGTTTAAGTAATAGCCTCGATTTAAGCACAGGCGCGCGCGTATACGTGTGTGTGTGTGTGTGTGTGTGTGTGTGTGTGTGTGTGTGTATGTATGTGTATGTGTATGTGTATGTGTATATGTGTATGTGTGTATTGGTCGATGGTGCTAGACTGACTTGTCATGAGTAATTTAGAAACTGATGATCTGCTGAGGTTTTCAGCAGAAGAGACTGGTCAGAAAAACAGAAAATATCTAGTGAGCAGCACTCATTTATTCATATATTTCTTTAGATACTTAATTTGGACACTTTTGGCTGCTTAACATCAAACGATCACCAGATCTCAATTCAATAGCGCAGCTTTGGGATGTGGTGGAATGTGAGATTCGCACCAAAGTGCAGCTGACAAATCTGCAGCAACTGTGTGGTGCTATCATAAGGCTTAAAATGCACCGAAATACAAAAAAAGAGCCCAGGAGTTTTATCTGACATTACAGTCTATTACAAGTACTTTTTAAAAATGTAGCAGTCTGCTTCATTCTAGATGAAGTTGCTGGGGACAGGGGTGGAGGTGCTTGGAGCCTATCCCAGGATTCACTGAGCACAAGCCTCTGCCAATCCTCTGCCAAAGGTGCATAAATTGAGCATACAACTCCTCAATCTCAGCAGACAAACATGTAGAATGGGATGTACTCAGATCTGATTTTCCACATCGGACTCTTCAAAGGATGTCAGTTCTCTGACTTATCACTTGATCAAATTTGATGACTAAACAGGAAGAAATATTGGTTGAATGTAATTACTGTTATTGTGAAGTGGAAAAGTCTAGGATCAACTCGAAGCTTCAGTATAAGTGACTTTTTTACAAGTTCACAGAGTAGGATGGTTGCATGCTGATGCCATGCATGACTTCACGTAAAATCTTCTGTGTGTTCTTAGTTTTGTACTGAGAATGTTCTTATCTGCTATCTATATGACAACACCCCTTCCACAACGTGAGATCCTTATAGAAACAATTTGATTAGTTTGTTGTGGAAAAGCTTCTCGTAAAAGTGGAGTTTGTTCTAGCAGCAAAGATTTCTTTTTTAGCCACCAGGACCAACACCAACTCTAATCAAATGACTGCCATTGTACATAAGGTTAAGACTCAAGTTTCACCTGAAATACCAAGAACATGATTTCATCGACGGCTTATGTGACACTATATATTAACTTCCACTCCCATCTAAAGGGGTGTGTTAAATTAAATAGAATCTTTTGACTGTGCCAAAGTCCCAAACCCCCACACCCCCACTCCCAAGCTTGCACCACAGCTAGTGTAAATAGGCAGGATGTATGAACGCAATTTACTTGTTTGGCTTTTGGGAAGACATTTGCAGAGGTTCATAAATACTGCCATTTTAATTTCTCTTTATGGCTCCTCTGAGCGACTGACTGATGACCCTAAAGCAAATATCATTGCAATAGTTACTTACAAAGCGGAAGATGATATCTATAAAATGAATATAAATCCATTTTTTACTGGAAGCTAGGGGGAACTCAAGATCTGAAAGACCAAGGCACTCTCTGATAAAGCCATTCGTGCAGGTATGCAAACAAGACCTGCACAACATTGCCAAGGACCTTCAGATAAGTTTGGTTATTGCAGGAGTAGTCGTGCATCAGTCCACTGTGCAGCATTGCTTTCACAAACATGATCTGCTCGCAGGAGTTGTCAAACTAAAACCATACCTGCCATCTGATCACAAAAGTCAACTATGCAGCACAACACATAGATAAGCCAGAGGCATTCTGGAATCAGGTGCTCTGTTGCAGTAAAACAAAGACTGAACTTTTGGCTACAAGCACTTAGGGTATGTTTGGAGAATACCTTGACAACTGCTTAGTACGGGGGTGTTTCTGTCATGGTTTGAGGTTGTGTGTCAGCCAGTGGCACTGGATTATACTTAACATCAACAGATCCTCAAAGCCAGTGTCCCTCAATCAGCAAGAAAACAAAAGCTGAAAGAAATTTGGCTATTACTGAAAGAACTCAGTCAACTGTAAAATACTTCGATATACAACATTATGGTTATGGAATTGGCGTCACTGCCCCCGGCATGTTATTGAAAATCTGTGGGATCTTAATCTTGATGGTAAGTCAAGAAAAAAACCTACATTATTTCTCAACTAGAAGCGTTCTGCAATGACGAGTGGGACAAAATCCTCACAACAGGTTTACACAGAATGTTAGCTGTTCAGACATTGAGTTCCCTCAAAGAGGCCAGTACTACAAACACAAATTTGGGGATATTTTATATCCCTTCAATTTTGTGAGCAGTATATTAGCTGTCCGGATGATTTTAAGTAGTTTGGGGTTGGTAGTGACTACTACTGAGGAGCACATCAGTCATATTTTAAGGATGTGGTACACCCGTGCAACACTTGTAGGATTTAATGGTCAGATCTGAGGGCTGCAGTATGCAATGAGTTTACCAAATTCTGCCCACAACATCCTCTGAAAATAGACACAAAGCCAAAGTACCTATGCCTTCAACTTTCTGCCTTATTAGCAATTGAGCTCCATAAAACTCAAATGAACATATAAATACATGAGTGAAGGGAATCAGTTGGATAGGAATTTTAAGGAAGGGCAAACACAAGTTCAAGTTAAATTCAGTCACACTGAGTCAACTAACTTTCCTCACAAAATTGAAGCTAGCATGTGTGTTCAGTGTTCTGGTTCAGACCAGAGCTGTTCCTTGTTATTGTCAGTACTGGCAACCTAGGGGAGGTATATGTATCTTGCGGTGAAGGCAATTGAATAATGCTTAAACATTATGATTGAGAGTGTTATCATTCTTTCATGAGACAGAAAAACCTTAGGATAATATGTTTGTGAGAGAGATAAATTAGGATCTGTTAGGTGTGAAACTGGCAATTTGAGAAAAAAAACCCTTAGTGGGAACTACCTGAAACAGACTGGCAGAAAGTGAAAGTCAGAAGGAGATTGAAGCGTGGTTTAAGACCTTTGTCTATAATGTTGTAAATGTTTGTCTCCCTGAATGAGGGAAAACTTGCCTTGTCTTGTGTGGTATCATGGTTTTATTAGTCTGCTTTTATATGTTATTAACTTTAACTACCAGAATAACAGGTCTGTTTTGTTTTAGATCCATGTATGAGGTTATGCTTGTTTATTTTTACCAGTTCAGTCTGTCTGCATTGCGTAAGGTAGACATTTTTTCCACATGAAAGAATGGAGAAAGACCGGGTTAGCCATGATAATGAGGAATATTTATATTCTTAAATGTTGGAAAGGTGGAATCGTTTTGGTTGGAACGACCAGAGCCTCCACCCATACCTTCCCACTACTCTCACACATACAGACACACCAGCTCTCCCCCAAATCCTACATAAGTAAGCCATACACATTTATCTTAAACCCAGGGGAATTCAGTAATATGCTGACTGCTCAGCTTTGCCCTATCCCCCGCCTACTCTCTCTCTCTCTCTCTCGCTCCCTCTCTCGCTCCCTCTCTCTCTCTCTCTCTCTCTCTCTCTCGCTCTCCCTCTCTATTTATCTCTCTCTGTCTACCTCTCTCTGTCTCTTTCTCTCTCTCTCCCATCTATCTCTCTATCTCTCTCTCTCTCTCTCTCTCACACACACACTCACACACACACAGAAATACCTACACATTTAAGGGGTATGAAGCACAGAGCCCTGATACTACAGTCTACAAACAGGTTTCTGTCTGTGCCTGGAAAAATTCAGTTAACTTAACTGAATGCCTGACAGCATGGAATGTGTGAATGTTTGTCCCCGTGTTTAGCCGAATGAAAAAGCAGGGGAACCAGGCATGCATTTGAAAATTTGCTCAATCTAAAATTATGAGGCCGGAATTATTTGGTGCATTCCCTCACCAATCACTTCCCTCACCAAGGTACAAGTCTTCTGTTTCTACACGCATTGTCTATTTTCGCAGTTTCACTTACCATATAGATGCACTTTTTACAATTCCAGACTGTATCCATCTGTTTCTCTACATAATTTGTTCCCGTTTAGTCTGTTCTTTAATGGTAAGGACCCCACAGGACCAGCACAGATCAGCTACTATTTGGATGGTGGATCAATCTCAGCACTGCATTGATGCTGGAGTTTTTAAACACCGCGTTCACTCACTGTGCAATCTATTAGAGACATCCACCATATTCCTATACCTTTTAGATGTAAAGTCAGAGACAATAGCTCATCTGTTGTTGCACTGTTTCTGTTAGTTGTCATTTATGCCTTCACCAGTGCTCACAAAACACTGCCTACTGTTACGTTGGGGGTGTCCCGGGGATCTCACACAACCATTCCTGGTCGCGCCAAATTCCCAGGATCCCCACAGGGTTTAAACTGGAGCAGATAATGCAAAATCCACAGACGGAAGACAACCGAGAATCATGAAAGGACATTTATTAACATAAGGGAGGGATCAGGCATAACACAAACAAAGGATCCCATGCCAGATCCTTTGTCAGAGGCCAGAGCCTGCAAAAGAACCAAGAGTCCAGAGGTCCGGTGTGGGTGCTGTGGGCCCCAAAGATAGCCGGTGTGCCCGAGGTCTGTGAACAACTTGGACGCCAGGGATCCGAAGGGCAGCTTGAGAGGTGCCAAGGGTCCGCAGAAAGGTTGGGGTCCACGAGGCGGCAAAGGGAAAAGGCCACGAATGGCCGAGGATCCGTGGACTGCCCTTTATGGCCGAGGATCTGGAAACAGCCTCTGACAGCTGTGGATCCGGGGGGTGGCCTCTTAGGGATCTGGATTCGCCCTCTTGCGGCTGACGATCCAGAGGCGACCCCTACGGCCAAATAATAGCATGCACAACAGGGGAAAACACTGATAACGTATTATCGCAAGACAGTAACGCAATGAGGACTTAAATGATCCAAAATGTAATTAACAAAAGTGAAAAGAGGTGCGTAACAAAAGAAACTAACCAATCAATTGCCGCGTTAAATGAAAACAAACGCCATGCATAGCGTAAGGGAAAAACAGAACCGGAAAACTAAGGGAGCGGGGAAAAATAATAAACCGCTGCGAAGAACGAAAACGGGCTCACGATGCGAGACCTAACACCTACAGGATGATGGTGGCTGGATATTTTTGGCTGTTGGGCTATTTTTAATCCAGCATGAACTCTGAGGTGTTTAAACACTCCAGCAGCACTGCTCATGCCAGCACAACACACACTAATATACCACCATGACATTAGTGTCACATAGTGTCAAATAGTTGTCAATGATCTGTGGTGGTCCTGTGAGAAACCTGACCAGATGTAAAGAACCAGATGGGCTATAAAAATGGTCTATAACTATAGAAATATAGGCAATGTGACCTCAAATCAATATCATGATTAACTGACATTAATGAACTGTATTGATTGGTGAACAATTTTATTGTTGTTCTTTCTTGATTTTCTGCCTCATAGATCACTGACATAGTTTGTGCTGTAAATATGCTCTTTTTTTGTGAAAAATTGCATATTGTTGTGTTTTTAAAATGACCGAAAGAAAAACACACGTTAACTAGTCATGGTTGTTTATTTAATATGTTAACTAACTGAAGTCATCCTTCATGATGATGTAGGATATGGCATTAGTGTGAGTCCACCTTCAGATGTCACGTTGGGTGATAATGTCTGATAATAGTTAATAGATAAAAGTCCATATTCTTGAATCTTTTTTAGATCATGTGTTAAGTGCGGCGAGTATAATCCACACAATGCAGATATAGGAAGCAATCACAGGTATTTATTAATATCCAGGCGAACAAAAGCAAAGATTTAAGTTACATTCGTAAATGACAATACAGGCAGGGTTTAGGCGAAGTGTCCAATGGGAATCAAGCAGATAGAGTCATAGTAAACAAAGCAAGCAATCGATAACCAATATAAAAAAAATGCTCAGTACGTCCCACGGGGCCGTAATACATTGCTTCTGACTGGCAGAATTTTGGGGTTCAAAACCTCGGATTTCGATTGGCCAGATGCATGTAAATGAATCAGTATTCCGGAGAGCGTGCTCATGAGTGCTCAGGATCCAGCAATGAGTAAGCTCGGGTACTTCCATGTTGGGTTGAGTGAGTGCAGCATTTAAGAAAATGTTTAAAACTATTAATTATTAACAAATGATTAATTAATAACAAAATTGCCATGCCATGTTCAAGTGCTTTTATATGGTAAGTTGAACTGATCAAATAGACATTGAGTGAAGAAACAAATACCTAATAAATTGATAGGTCAGTTTACAAAGCCGCTTTGGTCTAAACCCTCAACATCACAGTGAAAGGTGTATAGCATTTTATTGTAGGCACCATGTTACATGAGAAAGTAGTGGGGTTAAATTGAATTTGATATTCACATCAGTGTGATTTATATTTTTTTGTGGGTTTTTTATCAGTCTGGTTTCATAATCTAGTTAGCCAACCTTTCAAAAATGTGCATGTTATGTTATAGCTGGATGCATGTAGTTTACATTTCTGAGAATATAACCATGCAAATTGAAAAAGGAGTGAAGCTTACTACATATCTATATCTACAAATATTCTTGGAAGAAGCAACCAGATTTTCCTTAAAAAAATCTTGTTACTTTATACATCCAACAAGTTTTGTACATCAACACAGATCTAGAACCTTTAGATAACATCTGAGGGGCATGATTGTGACATTAATAGTTTTTGATCTTATATTAAATGTAGTTCAACACTCGCATGTAAGACGCTAAGGGATTATCCTTTGAAAATGTGTTATGACATTATGCCACAGCGGGGGCAATTCATTAGATAAAAATACCTCTTTCTTTCTTTCCATGCCAAACAAACCCAAATCTTCAGCCTTTCTGTTTCTTGTCAGGCTGTAGATCATTCTTGGTGTATATATGTATGTGAAGGTTGCATAAAGAGCTCTAGGCAGACAATAGAAACACAAATGAATTTAGCCACAGCAAACACGTGTATTGTAAGCAAGAAATGCTTATGTATAGAAACATACAGAAAACACCTGGCTGAAGAGAAAACTGATCCTGATTTTCTTTTTTTTCCCAGGCCTGATCACACATCACCACACTACTAGGCCTACCAAATTATATCATTGGTTTGCAAATTACACAAGCACTGCACCCATTTTCTATGTGTTCTTTGTCCCATGTCAGCCTCTGTGACTTATCCTGTTTTAGTCCTTCTTATCTCTTGATCTTTATACAGTATTTCCTGTAAAGCAGGGTCTTCCATCTTATCAAAGAGTCAGTGTGACTGTAGTATTTCAGTTTAACTACAGCAGCTACACCTGAATCAACATGTGTAGTCATTTGGACTGTTACTGCTATCACACTGATTCTTTGAGGATACTAGTGAAGACCTCTGCTGCAAAGAAGGAGTATGTGTGAAATGCAAACAAGAGGACAGGCTATACTGACCAGGAGATCTTGAAGGTAAGGAGTCTAAACCAAAGAAGGAAAAGGATAGAGAGAACCAGATAAGGATAAACACTGAAAGACACCCCTGATCCATCTGATCTGTTCTCTCCACTCTACATGCTTTGTATATCATGTTTTTGGAATCTGGTATGTAGGTTACATTTAAGGCATTTAGCATATGCCGCAGCAGATTTACAATCTGGGTTAAGGGTCTTGCTCAAGGACCCAACTGTGGCCAAGGTGGGATTTGAACCCTGAACCTTCTGTTCCACAGGCCAGTGCCTTAACCGCTAGGCCACCAGCCGAATCCTAAAGTACCAAAACAAAAAC
>JAYJMA010069992.1:0-10320 GCA_036873895.1 Parotocinclus cabessadecuia
TGGTAGAATCATTTGTGTGCTAAGGGTAGTTACATAAATTGCCACATGAGCCACATTCTACTGAGATTCAGTTCATAGACAGAAATCATGACATTTTTTCATTATTTGCTGATATAGTTTTAAGATTCATTGTTCCATAAATGAAAATTAGCTCTCCTGGCTCAGATGCAGCAAACAAGCTCATGCCATGATAGTACATCAACATGCTTCACATGTGGGTTCATGTTCTTATTCCAGAATGCAGTGAGTCCTTTCTTTAGACATATACACTTATATAAATCATAAAGATGGTCTCATCTATTTTAAAAATGGTTCTATATTAGCCTTCTGCTTTGTCCAAGTAATGTCCAGCAGATGAGAATTTGCCAATCTGAGAGAAACCTGTAGCTGGTTATTTATTACCATTGATCTAATAGATTATTACATTCCTTGGCGTGGTCTTTGTACAGTCGTGGCCAAAAGAATGGCGAATTAACGATGACGCAAATTTATTTTTTATTTTTTTCAAAGTTCGCTGCCTTAGTTTTTTTAGATCCTTTTGTTGGATGTTTATATGATATAATGAAGTAAAATGATAAGCATCCCATACGTTTTTATTCATACATTTTATAAAAAAAAAAAAAGATTTCTGCTATTCACCTCGGTATGCTGGATATCATCTTGAATGATGGCAAGCCATTCCTGCCTGCTCAGTATGCCTGGAGTTGATCCCAGTATCTGGGTTTTTGTTTGTCCATCCTCTTTTTGAGCACTGACCACATGTCACCACAATAGGATTGAGATCTGGAGGAGTTTCATCTTCAAGAAGATGAACCATCCTCTGCTTAACCCAACAGTCACGCCTGAGTGCCATATCATTAATTAAAAACACCAGACTGTCATTTTGCCTTCAGATAAATGCCTTCTGACACCTGACAGGTTGTGGTTTGTCTCTCTTTGGACCACCGTCGGTAGGTACTCACTGCTGTTGATTGAACCCTACAAGACTGAGCAAGACTTGATGAAAACTTAATATAGAAAGTTAAAGAATATGCAAAATATAAACAGATATATAGAATTCCTAACTCACATTTTGAGTCATTGCACACGTATACTGTACAGGGGCAGGCAAAAGCATGGCACCCTTGCTCAGAATTACTGGTACTGTGAACAGTTGAAGATGAAACACACTTTTTAACATTTTAATAAATATCAATTAATATCAATATGTGGTATGTGGTATTTTATTTTGAACAATTTTAGAGTAAAAAAAGGAAAGGAATACCTTGCAAAAGTACAGGAACCCTAGGAGATGTGAGCTCTAAAGATAACTTTGACCGAGGTCTTAGACCATAATTAGACAGTTAGGGATATGGCTTGTTCATAATCATCATGAACCCTCATCATTAGCCAGACTCCTCTAACCTTGTCCTAAAATACAGCAGCCAAATGCATTTCTAAGTAGCTGCCTTTCATTATTCAAATGTTTGAGGCCCAGTTTCAGGTTGCCATTTACTCAGTTCAAAATGTCACTAAGAAATGGCAGTAAACAAGAACAGTGGAGGTCAAGATAAGGTTTGGATGACTGAGAAACAGTTGCTGTTTTGATTGCTAGAAAGGTAAATAATAGCCTCCACTTGACTGCAAAAAACCTTCAGGAAGATTTAGCAGACTCAGGATTTGAGGTACATTGTTCGAGTGTTCAGCTACACCTGTACACATATGGCCTTCATGGAAGAGTCATCAGGGGAAAACCTCTAATGTATCCTCACAACAACAGTGCCAACATTTTGCAAAAGAACATCCAAACTAGCCTGATGCATTTTGGAGTCCTGTGGTTCAGTGAGGTTAAAATAAAACTCTTTGGCCACAATGAGCAAAGGTATGTTTGGAGAAAATAGAGCACAGAATGTCATGGATAGAACACCACTCTAGCCATGATGCATAGGGGTGGCTCAGTCATGCTTGACATATCCTGAACATCCTTTGTAAATCTCAGATAATCTGCTCTGCTCTCTTGGTTCTTCTGGGATAAATATACATTATATATGATTTTTTATAATCATAACAGTATAATCATTAGATGGGTCAATGATTGGCAGCGATATATGGTCAGGACATGTCCTTGTGAGTAAAAACAAAGGAAGTTGCTGTGACACACATCACGTGGGCAATGATGGATATGATCCCAAACTTTGAATTATACTGCTCCTATATTGAGTAACTGGTTCTGCCAGCATTATGTCAGGCTAAGAGCTAATCATGAGAAATGATCAGTTACTATATCAGTTCCTTCATCCTCAAAGAATTGCTTGCATAACACATGAGGCAGGGCACCAGGAGGAACCCAGCACCCACTGCA
Source organism: Parotocinclus cabessadecuia (assembly GCA_036873895.1). Taxonomy (NCBI): domain Eukaryota; kingdom Metazoa; phylum Chordata; class Actinopteri; order Siluriformes; family Loricariidae; genus Parotocinclus; species Parotocinclus cabessadecuia. Next base: position 2,342 of record JAYJMA010069992.1, read on the forward strand.
CCAGTGTAGGGTCTGACAATGGGTCCAAGGATTTCATGACGATACCTAATAGCAGTCAGGGTGCTGTTGTCTAGCCTGTAGAGGTCTGAGTTCAGAGACCATGATTGACTCACCACCAAGCTGGTCATGCTGAATAATGTTGCATGTGGCATAACCTTTTCCACCTGCTCTCATCTGTGAAAATGGATTCTATGGCAATGCTAATCGAGCCCTACTGTGCTGGGCAGTGAGGACAGGGCCTACAACAGGACTCAGGTCACCCTCATTAAGCTTGTTTCTGATTGATTGGTCAGATACGTACACATCAGTGGTCTTCTGGAGGTGATTTTGTAAAGTTCTAGCAGTACTCATCCTGTTCCTTCTTGCACAAAGGAGCAGATACCGGTCCTGCTGAGGGGATAAGGCCCTTCTACAGCCTTGTCCCCTGCTTCTAGAGTAACTGCCTGTCTCCTGACATCTGCTTCATACTCTTAAGTCTGTGCTGGAAGACAGCAACACTTCTGCCAATGGCTTTTGATTCTGGAGAGCAACGTTAGATAAACATCAAACAAACTACTAATTCCTATACTACACTATAAGTGTGTGCAGATCAATTTTAAGAGACTACAAATAAACCAAATTGGGGACAAATATATTCAAACTACCTTATGTATATGAAAGAAATATGATACACTTCGTGTCAGTGTTAATAGACTCTGTGCTCTTGATAATTAATATTTTATCTTTCTGTCCAAGTTTATTTACCAGTGCTAGCCCATACACTAAGGCTACGTTCACATTACAAGCCACATTGCTCAGATCAGATTTGGCTATCTTGATGATTTACTTTCACAAATGTAAGTGACCTGTATCTGTCTGTAATGTGAATAACATTAAAAACAATAAAAACAGTCATATTTGCGAGACGCCTCAATGTACAAAGTTGCAATGGATGCTTTAGCAGCTTATATGTGGAACAGAAAACAGAAATCTTTATTTTTCTTGAGCATTGTAGCCACAGTTTGCCATTTCTTTGGCAATTATTTCAAATTCAACTCTATTTCAGTCGATTCCTTCCAGTTTTGCATAAATGGATTCATTTCCCCAGATATCAAGCAAATCGCCAATTTCTTTGTTCTTCCCTTGATTTGCCATTTAGGCGCATGCTTATGGGCAAAAAGTCACATGTAATTCGATCTGAACATTCTCACTGAAGTCGCATGTCCACAAATCGGCTATGTATCTGATCTGGAGCCACATATGATAGTGACTCAAGTCTGATTTGAAAAGATTGGTTTTGACATGTTTACACAGAAAATAACCAAATCTGAGCCACATCAGAGCAAAACAAAAGTCACTTATAATAGGAGTGTAGCCTAAGATGTTCCTCTGCTTCAGCTCCACCCAAAGCTGTACTTCGATCACTTTGTCACGCAATATACTGTCACGCAGACCACAGAGGACAGTAACTCTCTACCTCCTCTGGTTGTCTAAGAATGCCACCAAAACTTTCTTGGCAAGAATACAAAACCTTTCAGTGCCTCTGGGTACTGGACTAAATAATGTGTATTTTTATATGGTTATTATTCAATATTCTTTATCCATTTTCACTATTGTTGTTATTATTAAATATGCTCCCTTTGATAATATTTATTTAACTTTTTTTCATATGAACAATTAACTTACTAATCAGATAACTTACATATTCCATTTAAGCTGCCGCCCAAAAAAATATAATGATTTGCAAATTCTTTTCAACCCACATTCAGTTGAATACATTACAAAGATGAGATATTTATCGTTTCAAGGGTTAAACTTTGTTTTTGCAAATATTCACTCATTTTGAATTTGATGGCTGCAGCACATTCCAAAAAAGTTGGGACGGGGCAATAAAAGACTGAAAACGTTGAGAAATGCTCAAAAAACACTTGTTTGGAACATTCCACATGTGAATTTGTTATTTGTTAATTGGAAACAGGTGAGTGTCATGATATAAAGCAAACATCCCCAAAAGGCTCAGGCGCAAAAAAGGATGGGGTGAGGTTCACCACTTTGTGAACAGCTGCATGAGCAAATAGCCCAACAGTTTAAGAACATCGAGCATTACAAGGAATTATATATATATATATATATATATCAACAACAGCCAGAAATGGTCCTCTGGTCCTGAGCTCATCTGAGAAGGTCCGACGCAAAGTGGAAAAGTGTCCCGTGGTCTGACGGGTCAACATTTCAAATTCTTTTTTGAAGTCATGGAAATCATGTCCTCTGGGCTAAACTGGAAAAGGACTGTCCAGATTGTTATTAGTATAACAGCCAGCATCTCTGATGCTATGGAGTGTGTTAGTGCCCATGGCATAGGTAACTTGCACATCTGTGAAGGCACCATTAATGCTGAAAGTTACATACAGGTTTTGAAGCAACATGTACTGCCATCCAAGCAACTTTTTTTTCAGGGACGTCCCCGCTTAATTCAGAAAGACAATGCCAAGTCACATTCTGCACGAGTTACAACAGCGTGGCTTCCTAGTAAAAGAGTGTTAGTTCTAGACGACCTGTCTCCCATTGTAAATGTGTGGTGAATTATAAAGTGCAAAATAGGACAATGGAGACCCCGGATTGTTGAGCAACTGAAGTTGTACATTAAGCAAGAATCAGAAATAAGTGCACCTACAAAGCTTTAACAATGTGTCCTTAGATTCCAAATGCATACTGAGTGTTGTTAAAAAGAAAGTTGATGTAACACAGTGGTAAACATGCCCCTGTCCCAATTTTTTTGGAATGTGCTGCAGACATCAAATTCTAAATAATTGAATATTTGCAAAGTTTACCTGTTTGAACATGAAATATCTGAGCTTTATTGTGTATTCAATTGAATATGGGTTGAAAATAAATTTCAAATCATCATATTCTGTTTTTTCCTTATGTTGTATACAACATCCTAACTTCATTGGAACTGGGGTTGTAGCTTTATAACGTGCTAAAGTTCAAATCATGTGAGCTGAGAAAAAACAACTGTGAGACAAATTTCCAGCTGAGTTTTAATCACTTCAAGACTATTCTGTTTCCCTGAATGACAAAATGGCAATAATTTTATTTCAGACAAGCCATGAACAAGTTGTGGCATAGAAAAGAAAACTTGCCACAGACCAGAGGAATCAGAATTCCTCCAAGAGGATCTGGTATTGTTTGCACCAACAGAATTCAGTGAAAATGTGAGATGTGGCAGATTTTTTTTATGTTTTTTTTTTTTTTTAAATACTCGGTAATGAGACGATTCCAATGAAATATCCCCTAACTTCTGTGAGCAGTGTAATTACAAAACCAAAGCATACACAATACCCTGGTGTGTGTGTGTGTGTGTTTGTATCTAGCTTTGTGAAAACAGCATAGTGATTTAATAGAGCAGCATTGGACTCGTATATAGGCAGAGGAACAATGGTGCATGCATTATTGGCCCTTCGGTATTCTAACAGTAGTGCAAAGTCACAACTTACGTAAAAGCTCAGTATTTCGAAACCAAATCTCAGTTTATCTGCAGTACATGGCTGATAGAACAATAATTTCAGCACACATAACTCAACAACAGAAACAACAGAAGCCCTGTTTACTAATAACTCCCATATAATGATAGCCCAAGTGCAGACTCTTCAAGCAGGGAACATTTTAGAATTTTTGATATTTTCTTATTTATGCCCCCATTTAAAGACAAGCCTGTAAATAGTTGGATACAAGGCAACCATGTATGAACTTGTCATTTATTTCCATATCGATTCTCCAGTAACACCAACGGAGAGCATGATTTTGAATCTGATGCTTTGGCAGTTCCCCAAACCATAAAAAAAATCTAACTTTTATTAAGACAAATTGTATTATCATTATTTTAAGACATTATTTGTCACACAGTTAGGAATAAACTATAGTTACGATGTCCAGTTTTGGGTTGAGCTACGGTACAAGCTTATTCATTTAACTACTGCTCACAATGTGCGTTTGAAATGGGATGTAAGGAATTGTAGTTGCATTTTATTAAGATGTGTAGAGGCATCTGTTGATTCTTCTTGAGAGCGTTTAGTTATTCCAGTGGCTGCTGTTTTACACATTAAAAACTCAAGAGTGCCATAATGCATGTCACTTGCAGTAATTCCAATATAGAGGCAATTTATTACTTTTTTTCTTTCAATTAGTAGTTTTGAATGAAAGTTAAAATAAACTGTAGTGGAGATGGCCAGCAAACGATGTGTACTTGGAGTGGGGGTCAAAACATGCACAACTACATAAAGGGGAATTGCAGAAGTTTGGGAACCAAACAGCTGTAGCTTGTTCTGGAAATTCTTATTGGAATCCTATCTGGGCCTTTCCTAATCCATATCTCTACATTCAATCCACCTGCTTGCCTGTTTGCAGACTAGGCAGGGTATTGCCTCTCAATCTATTTGAGGGGAATAATTACATAAGCACTGTTTCATGTGGATACTAATCTTTAGTGTCAGTAACTGAATTTTCTTTTACAGTCATGCTCCATGTTCACAAAGTTTTTGAATATCTACTATATACACAGCCATCACAGAATATTATAACCACCCCTTCCTTCTGCACTCACTATCGAATATATCATCTCTGTTTACCATATGATAGAACTTTGTAGTTCTATAGTTATACTCTATAGTTCATCTGTTTCTTTGCATATTTTGCCTCCTTTTACCATGTTTTTCAATGACAATTGAATAGATCAGGTATCATTTGGGTGGTGGATCATTCTCAGAACTGCTTTGAAACTGATGTAGTAGTGTGTTAGTGTGCAAATGGAACAGACACTGAAGTGCTGCTGGAGTTTTGTTAAACACCTCAGGCGTACTGCTGAACTGAGAATAATCCACCAAATAGAAACATCCATCCAACAGCATCGAGTAGGCAGTGTCCTGACGAACACAAACAGTGCAGCAACACAATGTTGCAACCTCTGTCTCTGACTTTACATCGACCAGGTGTGCAAAGCAGGTAGGAGTGGACAGAGAGTGAAGTGTGTAAAAATTCGATCGGCACTGCTGTGTCTGATCTAATCACACCACCACCATGTCACTGTGTCACTTCTGTGCCATGTTCAATTGAAGAACAGGGTGAAAGAATGCAGAGAAACAGATGGACTACATGCTGTTATTGCAGAATTCCAGAGTTGCCATAATAGACAGTGAGTGTGTAATATTCCGATATGACTGCGTACAGTTGACTATTAAAGACATTTGAAGACAGAATTCAACTACTGCCCTAAATTCCAAAGAAACCTTCAGTGCAAGTTTGTTAGTAAGACAGGAATTCATTTTTGTTTTTGTCAGTAAAGTGAGATGAAACTGTTCATGAAAAATTGCCAGCATGCTTCAGTCACGTTAGATAAAGATTAAATTAAAAATAAAACATTTCTCAAGTATCACGTCAAAAACCTGCACAAGATATCCTACGTTTGAAAACATACAACATTAGTGCTTTTTTCAGAAGAGCATTGAACACTTTACTGCACTGTACATGGTACCATTTATCAGCCAATGGTTGTATGTTGCTTGGTACAGTGCTGCAGAGATCATCCACTACTTCCTGTACAGCAGAATGGACAGCTTCCATCAGCTAAATGTACAGTACCATCCTACATGGTAAGGTGTGAAAGAATAACGTCACCAGATTGTTACAAGTTGTACCTAATCTGTGGGTAAGTGACTAAAGTGTGTCAGGACACATCATTCTTGGGCAACATCATTTTTTTCTTGTAGAAGATAAATATTTCGAATGCTGAAACTACTGAACATTGCTTCCACTGATAAAATACACCAAAGCTGAGATAAGATGCTTTGGAAAAGTTTTAACCGGCAAAAAGATTCTCATCTTGCATAAGCCTGTAGTAACTGCCTCTTTGTAAATGATCAGAGGTAATCCATATAGAGGCACAAGGATCAGCAACAGTAAAGTAACACTGCAGTAGCTGTCTTGCCAAATACTTCTTCAGAAACATTCAGTTCTGTTGCTTTTCTTCATTGGAAAGCCACTATCAGCTTTGCAATACCGTACTGAAATTCACAACACAAAAGAGAAACAAATAAAAAAGGAACCCTGCAGGACTGAAGGAAGAAGAACGTTAAAAAAATAATTTTAAAATGGGGGCAAGCAAGGGTAAAAAAGGAAAATACATCAGGCATGCCTACTGGCAGTGCTGACACAGACCCGCATACTTTATCGTTTCCAACGAGAAGCCCACTCTTAAAATAGAGACTAGACTTTTACAGTATTCATGATCAAGCAAAAACAATATTCATAATAATTTCGTTAAAAAATAAACTTGAAAGCACACCTTATTTGTCACGCTGCTGTGTTTTTCCCCCACCAGACCGGCCATATGCATATGCAATACAGACATAAACCCCACCCTGCCCCAGCAGACTTCTAATGCTTGGTCAGTTTGAACATAAGCACCATGAGGGGAAAAAGACAGAAGGACAAAACAAAAACAACAAGCAAACAAATAACCCAGAATAACTCCCCAAATACTGTATTCAAGTTGAGATGTGCCGAGTCCTTCTTTCATAGAACTGTCCACAGATTCTCCTTTCTTACGGTGATGGAGAAAATGTAGGGAGAGATGGAGAGCAGCCGTGCGCTCTTCCTCTCCTCCGCTTTTCTCACGTCAAGTAACAGTTGGCTCAGTGCTGGTTTAAATGTGTTGCATGATTCATTTCTTTCCGTCTCTTTTACTCATTGGCCCCTTTGTGGGAAGGGTAGTCACAGTTTCAGGTAGGCTTGTGTTAATTTGTCCTCTGTTGCATGCGTGATCTCTCTTGATCGCTCTCACTTGATGGACAAAGCACTCGACATTCGTCAGTCTGGTGTTAAGGCTACTCGTATTCAAGGAACTGCTTGTGGTAGAATAACAAATACCTGTAAAAGAGAGAAAAGCACAATTACTGAGTGCAACAACTTCCACCTCCATGTGAGCAAGGATTACCCATGTCAGTTCAAAATCAGGATGCTGACAGCAAGACACTAGCATGCTGCATGTACATGTGCAGTAGTGCATCCTACCTGGCTACATGAACCAGAGAATACATGAAAGGTGTGGATAATATCTGACTCAATAATGTTAAGATTTATCCACTGTAAAGGTGATTTGTTTTGTTCAATTTAAAGTTTTCTATTCCTGTTTAAGCTTCTGAACCGGACTAGCTAATGTTCGTCATGTGTCTATAAAAGTATTCAAAGAACTACTAGCTACTAATTAGAATGGTATTTGAAAAAAAAAAAAGCTTCAGTCAAGGTATACATGTTACATGTATGTAATAGATCAAAATAACCCAGGTAAACAGATTATACTTGCCCATTTATTTATTGAGTAAAATTATGCAATATTACATATTTGTGAGCAGCAAAAGTATGTGATCCTCTAGGATTGGCTGTTAATATGAAGGTGAAATTAGAGTCAGGTGTTTTTAATCAATGGGATGACAATCAGGTGTGAGTGGGCAGCCTTTTTTATTGAGAGAACAGGGATCTATCAAAGGCTCTTCACAGCACGTTTGTGGACGTGTATCATGGCACAAACAAAGGAGATTTCTAAGGACCTCAGAAAAAGAGTTGTTGATGCTCATCAGGCTGGAAAATGTCACAAAACAATCTGTAAAAACTTTGGACTCCACCAATCCACAGTTAGACAGATTGTGTACAAATGGAGGAAATTCAAGACCATTGTTACCCTCTCCAGAAGTGGTCGACCAACAAAGATCAACAAAGAGCAAGGTGTGTAATAGTAGGACCCCAGAGTAAAGTCTGAGCAACGGAAGGCCTCTGTCAAATTGGCTAATGTTAAAGTTCATTAGTGCACCACCAGGAGAACACTGAAAACAATGGAGTGCATGGCAGGGCTGCAAGGGAAAGCCACTGCTCTCCAAAAAGAACATTGATGCTTGTCTGCAGTTTGATAAAGATCACGTAGACAGAAGCCAGACGGGTATTGAAAG
>JAYJMA010070023.1:0-10320 GCA_036873895.1 Parotocinclus cabessadecuia
ATCTAACACAAGAAAGACTTTGCAGTTACTTACAGTGTTGCTATTCAAAGGACCTTGCTTAAAACAGAGTTATATTTTGATTATACATTTACTTTAAGGTTGGTATAATTTACCCCCATCCAATAATAGACAAAAGAGTTACTTTTTAGCTGAATAAGACAAATTAATAAATCCTGCATTGTAAGATAAACAAAGGAATTAGAAACAAAATAGTTTTCTAAGTACATACTGTACATTTTACATCCCTGTGGTGCTGCCCCTAAGAAAACGTCTTTTAACTTACTGAGTCGTACACAACATTACTAAGGGAAGTACTGTCCTATTAATGTTGTGTTTATTAGGTGAAACACAAACATACATGTGCAGTATCTGGACAAAGTCTAGTAAGTTTTCTCAGACACTAAAAATGGCTCACCCAGTGGAAGTATCGCAGTGCATCTGAGCTGTACAGGCTGTTCTGCAGAGGGACGATAATAACAGTGTATGAGCCATCACATGCCATGTGGACACTCACAGCACTTCCACACACTTCCACCCCAGAGGCAAAGCAGTGAGAGAAAGCGAAAGTCCAGTGACAAAATCTCTGCTTATGCTTCGTTAGAACTGAGGGGAGTGACAGACTGGTGTTGGGAGTGGAGGTACATGAACAGCCACAGCAGGAACAGGCAATAAAGAATTCCACAATTCAGTTTGATGGATGATTTATCAAATCAAAAATATCAGATGAGAGAAATACCAGTGGGAAAGGAAGTGGGTATTGGTGCCTCAGCAGGGGACAGGAGAGTGAAAGGATGGGAGGGACGGCGTCCAAACCATAAACAAGTTGTTTGAAGTCCGATAAGCATTCTGTAGGTGGAGCAAACGATCGACTCAATCACACTTGCTCTTTCTGTTCTAACATGTAATGGAATGTGCCAGAACCTGGATTGAAATAATAATAAACTAACCGCCGGAGGAAGCCTGTGTTTATTACACGGAGTCACAAAAATACATTAGTCTATTATTTACTCAGAGATGGAGGTGATATGATTGTTGGATTATTGTTGATGTGATAATGTGAAGGCAAGACCATGCATATCTGGAATGGATCATGCCCTCTGCACCCAGACACGAACTTTGTAGTGGTTTTTATACATGTAAAGCAAACTAAAGCAGAATTCTGATGAATGCCCAGGAAAAAAATGTACTGTGAAAACTGTAGATGTAAAACTGAAAAATGTACTGTGATAGTAGAGCCATTAAGTGACGGATTTACCACCAAAATCCACAATTGAACTGTGAAATTGTTTATGGTCAGTTCACATTCAGCCAAGTTTACAATTGTACTACGAATTTAACAGCAGAACAATGAAGTGACTGTGGAAGTTCACATTAAAAATGTTAAACAATCTACAGTTTTAGTATGAAATCTCACAGTCCATTTTCCCTGGGTGGGTGCAGGAAAGTTTGTAAATCATTTGGGATTGCCTGGATTAGCTAATTATTCATAGCAAGCTGATTGCTGTCTAACAATATTATTCATTCATTAACTTTTACTGTTCGTGTCTTTTAAAAACGCTGATTAAATGCATTGTCAAAATTGACAGTAGAACTATGAAGTGGTCAAATTACCATAAAAATCCAAAGCTGAACTGCGAAATAATTTATTGTCAGTTCATAGTGAGCCATGTTTATAATTGTATTATGAGATAATAGGACTGTGAAATTGATGGTCAAACTGTGAGAGTTCACATTAAAACTGTCAAGCAACAGTTTTACAACAGTTTTACTATGAAATCTCACAGTACATTTTTTCCAGGGATGTAGGTTTAAATTATACAAGTGTTCACCATTTAACGTCCACATTACATTCCGTGAAACAGGGCGTTGAACCAAAATGGATGGTTTTATAAAATAATATGTTCATCAAGAGATGAACGTTAAAACATTTTTATTTTCTGTCAGCCGGGGTCACAATGCAGTCGTTCCCATGTTTATGAGATGTATATAAGACAAGATTTCTATTTCGAATTATAATTCTCAGGAGCTTTTTCAGAGGAAATTAGCTAAGTCCTACTTGAGAAGTGGTTTGATGACGTAATGCATTCATCTGCATGTTTATGATGTCATCATGTCATATTTGTATGCTGGCTAGTGTCTGATACTATCAGTCGTTTACATCTTGTTGCTTCTCTCTTACTCTCTGTGTAGGATAAACCAAGGAACTAAGTACATATTTACAAATACAACTATGTGAATGATGAACGGTCAGATTTCAGATTTTAGGTAATTAACTACACATACATTGATCAGGAACATCATGAGAAAAACACTGGGAAGTGGTTTTAACCTCCTTCAGCATTGCATGTTGGCATATTGATGTGATCTTTGCAAAATGCATTGACAGTTCATGTAAGTGTAATTGTTGAACTGTTTACATTGCTTTCGGAACTTTTTCCTAAATCATGCGTTTCTCTCCAGCTCAAATGTGTTTGATTAAGGCATGACTCATGTAAACAGATCATTCCTGAGAAAAGCAGGCTTGGACTTTGTGTGCATTTTAGCCCACAAATCATCCGATGTCTTCAAAAGAATTTGGTCAAAGTCTTGTCTCACAATACTTGTGAGCTTTTGAAGAATGAACTGTAAATGATTAGTCAATGTGTTCTATAAAAATGTGCTTTTAGGCAGAATAGGAAAATAGATTATGACTATGACTGAGGATCAAAGCACATTTTATAGAGCTCACAACCACATAAGTCCAAGCGTTCACAAAATTGCATGCAAAGGTAGGTCCGCCTGCAATTTAAATATACATTAAAAAAAGGTTTTGTGTAAAAGTTTGGACATCTATTAAAAATGATTCACTAGCTATTATGTCAAAAGGTAACTGACGTGTTAGTTTTTACCACCAGAGGACAGTAGTGGTATTTGCATAGTGGCTAAAGTGAGAAAACGTGCCAATTTAGCTCTAAAATCATTTAATACTGTATTTAGTTTCTTTCATTTTCATTCGTTTTCTTATTTGCTCATTAAAAGGGTGCCTAACCAAAAGCACAGGATGCAAGACAGGAACAACTGAGGGCTCCAGTCCATTGCATGGCGCCTAAACTCACACACTCGCTCACTAGGGGAACTTCACAAACACCAATTAACCTAACACAAATGACTTGATTTCAGAATATGGGAAGAAACAGGATTATCCAGAGTAAAGACACGAATAAATGAGGAGGACATGCAAACTCAACATAGGTGAAGTCCAAAGTTGGACTTTACTTACATATTTAAAACACAGTTTTTTCAAATGTAACTGTAGTGTATAAAACAGAGCAAACTGTTTGCATCATTTATGTATCTTACGTAAACTTAGAAGTCATATTATTCATTAAATACCTGTACCTGTTTAAGTTTCACATTCTCTTTTGTGTTTCTGAAGCGTTCTCACCTGTCTGGTTGTAGATTTTCCAGATTCTGACCTTTACTCTTCTTGCTTTCCTGCCAGGTTTGCCTGTAGTTACTGACATCACCCAGAAAAAAAATGTACTGTCAGATTTCATAGTAAAATTGTAAATTACGTGACAGTTTTAATGTGAACATGCAATTTGACCATAAATTTCACAGTTCTTCATTGTTCTACTGCCAAATTTCATAATACGATTGTAAATGTAGTTTACTATGAACTGATCATAAATTATTTCACAGTTCTACTATAAATTTGAATTGTAACTTGGCCACTTCATAGTTCTGCTGTCAAACATCACAGTACATTTTTCCTGTTCATATTTGACTGCGTGATCTATTGACCTACTTCCTGTGCTCCACCTTTGACTCTTAATAAGCCTGCTTCATGCGTTCCACTGTCTGTGGCTACACCTGACAGTGATTAGCCGAGCTTTTCAGACACTGCCTATAAGTACACTTGGTCACATAACACGTATACAATTGTGCCATTAACGAGTAAATGCATTATTTTGACAGACCCACCATAAACACAAGAAAATGCTAAATCATTTTGTTACAGGATGGAGAATTTTCTGGTTTGACCTTCTTAAAAGCAAACAAATTTACATGTACAGCATTTAGCAGACACTCTTATCCAGAGCAACCTACAACTCATCCAGTCTTACAATTCAAGCAGTTAAGAGTTAAGGACCTTGCTTAAGGATCCAACTGTGGCAGCTTGGCAGAGGTGGGATTTGAACCCAGGACCATCAGGTCCAGAGTCCACTGCCGTAACCGCTAGGCTACCGCATACCTGCGTAATGCTCATATGGATGTCGAAATATGCATGGTTTAAAACAACCCATTGGAAACAATAAGTAAAAGACGGTAAATAAAATCACATTTACTGCATGTGCACTAAAAATTAGCATGTTTTATAGAGTTCAAAAATCCTTTGCGCTTATCTTTTTTTCCTGCCAAATGCTGGAATGTAGCATTAAGCAATTACAGTTGGGGCTGTGGTGGCCTAATGGTTAAAGTACTGGACTATGGACCAGGGTTCAAATCCCAACTCTGCCACAGTTGGGTCCCTGAGCAAGACCCTTAACCCACAATTCCTTGCATTGTAAGACTGTATGAATTGTAAGTCGCTAAATGATAAGGGCGTCTGCTAAATGGCGTTAATGTAAAATGTGGATTAAGCAGAGCATAGTGAGACACTCAAGAAAAGTAATGTCAGTGTAGAAATGATTTGTCCTGCTTTACATGACGGATTAACGATCGTCTAAAGACAGTGATTTGAATTCAAATAAAGACAGTCTGTACTTTACACAGCCAGACACTTCTTTAATGCCAGGGTGAATATTCTTAAGACGCCTCTTACTTCTCCGCTGGGCTTTGCGAGTTGTGCTTGCCTGAGCCAAACCTTTAGTGAACTCCAAAGCGGGAGATTTTTTTTCCCTCCATTATCTAAGCGAAAAACAGTTTGGACTCATCTCTGGACCTCCCATTGCTACCAGTGAATCTGTTGCTTTGTGCATCCACTAAGCTGCTCTTCCAGTGCCAAATCGACACTGTACTCACCTGTTCCCTGGATGAGGCTCGCAACCCTGAGGCTGAGAGTCGTCTTTCCATCTCCTTCCTCTTCTGGCAGATGAGCGGCACCATCTCATCCCTGGCCATGTGCCTGGCTCATTCATCGAGATTTAAACGAGAACAATTGTTCCTCCATCTCAGTTCCTTCGAATGTTGCACATCATAGAAGCCAGTAGGTGTGTTGGGACTGAAGCATTGCTTCCCTGCTCGCCACGGTGTCATGTTCCGCCAGAATGTAAACCAAAAGATTCTCAATTTAATCAATTTACTTCCATAGGATTAATTTCTCTTTCTGGATCATTTCACACTCTGGCTTATGCTGTGTTCAGTCACACCTTTATTGGATTAAATTGTTTTATAAATCATGTGATCTGTTTGGGTTTGGGTCCATACAGATGACTCGTTAATGCACAGTCTATTACTAAAACTGCAATTTAATTCAAATTTATTTCTATAGCGCTCTTTACAGCGGAGCATTGTCTCAAAGCAGCTTTACAATATTATATTATATTAAAAGGCCAATCCCAAATTGAGCGAGCCTTGGGCAACAGTGGCAAGGAAAATTTCCCTGAAAGTAGAAGGAAGAACCCTTGGGAGGACCAAGACTCAAAATGGGAGCCGTCCTCCACTGGTCTGTCAAAACCTCTGCTGCTGCATCTTAAATTATTGTAGCTCGACTAATTTTTTAACTGTCCACGAGCTCCTACTTTGTTTTAGGCTGCAGGATTGGGTAGCTATCTGGGATGCTGTTCCCCTAACTAGCCCCCTCTTCCTCAGACACAGACCCAATGTGTAGCCCCTGCAGTGCCTCTATATAGGGTCCTTGGCTGTCACAGGACCCACAGGGATGCCACCACATCCATAAAGTTAGGCACAGCCCTGGTCTGGTCCTGGTCTGGTACAATCCCGGGAGCTGGTTCTTACCCGCAGGCTCCAGAGCTGACAAGGTTCAAAATGTTTACATTAAAAATGAAAAGAAAAAAACCCTTTGCTTTACATTTTATTAAACAGGACTAGGCACAAGCCAGTGGGACAGGAAATAAGGAAAACGAAAGTTCCATAATATATGGCAAAGTTTGTTTTGGAAAGTACATTTTGTACAAAGTGAAGTATTTATTTTTTTTTTTTTTCATTGATCAAGACTATACATGTTTGCTCGTCTCTGTGTGGGTTTCCTCACACCGCCAGGAAATGTCAGTTAGTGATTTGCGTATTCTAAATCTAAATCAATCACCTTTGTGCGTGTGAGATGCCTTGACATGAACCCTGAGCGGGACGTGGTATGTTTTTTTTTTTATTTTTTTTTTTTTATTGCTTTTAAACGTTTTACAGCAACCTATAACCTATAAAAACTCTCTGCAGAACCCCTCAAACTGAACTTAATGTTCTCGAGGCGCAAAACGTGCATGACGTGGTACGTTTTTGAGCTCAGTGTTTGTGTGTGATGGGGTTCAGGTCCATTACTTACTGAAGACTTGTAGGCACGTGATGGGGGCTCAAACATGGGTTTCTGCGCTGACGTACTAGCATATTAGACCGCTGTGCCACCCAGCACCCTTGAATGATCATACCTGTGTCACACGCTGCTTCGTGGGTAAATGAGGTATCAACGTGGTCAGTGTTGGAATGCATGTCGGAACAGGAACGTAAATATTAAAGGAAGATTGAACCCACGCTTGAACCCAAGATTTTACTAGATAAAAGGTGCCAAACAAGCCTTTCCTCTACCTCTGGGCTGCCAAAGTATCTTTTTTTCAGTAGTTTAAACTGCCTAGTTAACTGGACTACTAGTTAATTGTAGCGCCCAGCAGTCTCTGGTGAAGAGTGTTAAAATGAAGGTCGCTGGGTAGCGCCTCTGCCTCACAGCAAGAAGGTCCCGGGTTCAACCCCAGTGTGGAGCGGCCTGGCTCCTTTCTGTAGGAGTCTGCATGTGGTCCTGTCCTCCCTGTATGGGTTTACTCTGGGTACTCAGGTTTCCTCCCACAGTCCAAAGACATGTGTGTTCGGTTAAGTGGTGTCTCTAAAAGTGGTCTTTAGTGTGTGACTGTGTGTGTACCCTACTATGGATCGGCGCTCCATCTAGGGTTGTTCCTGCCCTTGCCCCCAGAGTTGCCGGGTGGGCACCGGCTGCCCCGTGCCACCATGTGTATTAAGCGTAAAATAATTAATGAAGGAATATTTTTTATGTAGGTTTTAATTCACTTGTGTTTATTCAGTTATGCAGTATTTCACTGAACAAACATGTATTATTGTGAACTATAATAACCTTTCAGACTGAAATCTGACATGATTAATTCGATTTTCAGAAAGGGGCTCCACAAAACCTACAAGCACATAATATTTTATGCAACACTTTCACATCTGAACTCAAAAAGGAAAACAATATGTATTATTTTAGCAATATGAAAATAAAAACATGAAGGGTTCCCTTCAGCGCATGAGCTCATCTGTGTTTCAGGGGACACAGGCTTCAGACATGCATTAGTGAATTAGTCGGATTTGACTGCTCTCAATTTCGCCTGATCCAGGACTTTTCAGTTTTCCAAAGCTGTTGACGGTCGTAATCTCAAGCCTACTCAGGAGCAGGCTTGTGACATGAACAGCTTATGCAGGATTTAGCGTTCTCTCTAAAGGAAGCCTGTCCTGGTCGTGGTGCGCCGTTCTGTCGCCAAGACTTGCATTAATATAGAAGGGATAATAAGAAGGGTGTTCACTGGGCATAGATTGTGAAATAGTCAAGACTTATAAGAGGTTTCCTTATAAGAAGGTGTCATTTTAGTCTGGTTGGATTTGTACGTCTGGAAAGTAGACTGAGGTCATGCATGAGTACGACGCAGACAATACAGTTTATTACTTTGTGTAATTCTTAGTAAGTGACACTTCTGGGCATTCTGGGTAACAGCTTGACAGTGTTGGGACTAAAGCTGGGAACCTTCTGGTCAATAGTCCAGTTTTTCAAATAATAATTCACTGTGGTTCTTAAAAATTGTATGTAGAAAGCATGGACGATGGTGAAATGTCTATCGTGGGTATGCAGATGTGATTTGATTTCCCTGAGAAAATACATTTCAAAAATGCTGTAATGAAAACAGTATCAGGTGTAGCTGAAAAGCCAAAAAAAACCCAGCAAGAAGTATTTAAAGTGGCCACAGTTTATAGCCATGTAACAGATGGTCATTAATGATATTGTAGCAGAAAGTCTGAGGTCACACACAACGAATGTAAATTGGCATAGTTGTGCTTTTACGACAATTCAAGCAACACAGTGCAAATTATGTCCACTTTTCCACTGTAGCAGGTATTTTAATCAAGCGACCATTTGAATCACTAAAACGCTAAGAAGAGTTTCAGTCTGGAAAATGCAGAATGAACGTTTGTGTGACAGAAGCCAAAAATGCATTAGACAGTATTACAAACAACACGGAAGACCAGGCAGATAAAAAAAAAAAACGGTGTGAATGTGAACCCGTTTATATAATTATCGCTTTCAAAGAATATACCGGGGGGACAAACAAAGTAGTACTACTTAAATTGACACAAACATGAGTAACTTGTAGAAAAAAAGTCTCTAAACACATCAACCGAGTTCTGAACTCACAGTCTCTACTCTTATAATCTCTAATCTAAGATAATGAGCAAACGAGCACACATCTGGTACACTTCTGGTAACATCTGGTAGTTACTTACACACACATGAATGACTTCAGCTCATCGATGAGCTATTGAGGTGTTATTAGCTGTTTAGGTCCTTTCATCGGACGTAAACGGATGTTGATCGTATTGGTCATTAAACTTTGGCTTTATGCAGATATGAGAGCTGAACTTTCCAATAAGGAAAATGGGCTCCAAACATTTTCTGTACCAAAATACCTTTGGATAACGGTGCTCAGCTCTAGAATGCTTTAGAACTCGCTTTTATAAGATGTCCAAATATTTCGGGACATTCAGGACACTCGCTGACGATGTGTGTGTGTTATGTAAGAGTAGCTAGCTCTTGTATGATCATGTTATGTTGTTTATTTCTTGTCATTAGTTGACAATGATACAGAAACTGAAGCAGCAAAGACCTTGTACAGTGCTTACAAAAAGTAGGGGGTCTTGCATTATAGTGTAATTTTTGTGATCAGTATATCGTAATATAACTGGTCACAAGTCACAATATTCCTAAAATGCATAAAAGACTGAGAGTAAGATTGTAAAGAACCACCTGGTCTTGGACTTGGTGATAAACAACAAACAACTTTCTGATTTAACTGTGGTGAAAATAGCAGCAGAGTTGGCCAATGAGTGAAAAAACGCACCAGAGAGAGACAAACCAGGTCGGCTTTTTTAAACAAGTTAGCACATGAGTTTGAAGAACTGAATAAACCTGTTTGGAACGATCATGTTTATGATTTCTATCTCAGCTGATGTTCTGTTTTTAAAGCAGCGTGTGAAGATTTCATGACAGATTTCTCATTTTAGATTCGATAATGTATTAAATTGGTCCAGTGTCCAGTCCAGGGTCTTGTAACTGCACCTAACTCAGTCACCAAGATTAAGCTTAATACAGGGTGAGCCTCAAAGGTCACAGGACACCATTTGATTTCATAAACAAACGTGACATAATGACAAAAAGTTACATATCTGAATACTCCAGCAAGTATTTTAGGAACAAGGCCACCATCTTGACAGCCGCCATAACTGATGCATGGACTTTCCTTAAATCTGCTGAAATCTTTGGTGAGGTTTCTTGGTTCTTGGTTGCGGTTCTTCAGAAGATCACAACGTGGCTTGTTGTCCGCAGTGAGTTTGGCTCTGAGGGATGTAACAGTGCTGTGTGAAATTGGTGATCTTCCTGGGTGTCACACTATTGAAGTCTGTTGCTATGATACGGCAGCTGTGTTCCCCGAACATCAGAAGAATGAATTCCATCTCCAGGTACTTGTGGTCAACAACAAAAGTTTTGAACTTTCTGTGTTGATAACTTTTGAATTCTGGTCTTCTTCGATATGCTACATGACCACCTTCCCAGTGGAAAAACTTGCTCTTGATCCAGTACGGTGGCCTTCAAGATGGCAAACATAGTCTAAAAGATAGGCCCCATCATCATCATTATTATTAATAATAATAATAATAGTAATAATAATAATAACAATAATAATATTAATAATAAGCAAATAAGTAAATTAGTAATTTAAAGTAATACAAATAAGATTTTTCTCTTTTATTTCACTTCAGCAACAGTATAATTTTGTGTTATTGTTGTTATTATTCTTATTTTAATATAAACATCTTTTGCTTAAAACCCCAGACCTGGACTTT
>JAYJMA010070034.1:0-10320 GCA_036873895.1 Parotocinclus cabessadecuia
GTTTAAGTGTGTAGAAGTGTAGAAGGGTAAACTTGACATTATGATGAAGCTACCAGATGCTGATGTTGCTCAAGTGTAAGGGGAGGACATACTAAATACATGTCACTGAAGCCCCATAAATCTGTTTTTACATATTTCAATAAAGGAACAGAGGAACAAATATACAGTGCCATTATACATATGCTACAATATGTATTCATTAATACTTTACCAAACAAGCATTTTATCTCTAGTCCGGAGCTTCACAATTCTGTTCCAATCTGGAACCAGGCGTAGTGATTTGTTTTCTATGTAAACTGTGTATTTCTAATGCATTGTGCCTGCAATAGTCTTCTCTTACACTTATATTTAGCTCAATGTCTTTGTTCTCCAAAAACGAGGAGACATAGTATCACTTTAATCATGAGAACGTAGTACATTTTAACTGGGTTTACCTTACTGCACTCGTTTGTGACTTCTCTATCAGGTACAATGGGCTGAGTTTGGCCCGGTCTCGCTGTGTCCACTTATCCAGAAACGTACCAGTAGTTTCACTGGTGGAGTGATGATGCCCTGCCACGCACCGCATCCATTGCAGGATGTTTTTCCGACTACTCAAGACAGTCTGGATCTAGCAAGACCCTCACCAGAGTGAAGTGCTTACTGAGAATAAATTAATTACATATTTTTTAATGATATAAAGTAAACATTACCAGACCACTCATCTAAAACTATTTTAGCATGGACCCAACTCAAAAGGGTCGGGGTGCATCCTCAGTTCACAAGGCTTGGAAACAGAATCATTAGATCTGGACAAAAGATGGCGAGCATAATTGTGTGTCTCAAAAACAGCACAGGGCTAATTTATTAACCATCAAACAGTCACGCAAGACTGAGGTTCTACTGTCACCATCTGCCTGGGTTTGTCTCCAATTGGAGTATGAGCATGTCCTTTTTGACAATAAGAAGAAAGAACTAAACACAATTCACTTACTGACCTCAAATGACTTATCTAGACTTATCTTCATCCAAATTCCTGAATATTGGATCCTCGGCTGTCACAACAGCCCGTTTTGACAAAGCGGCCACTAAAGCAGAGCATAAGCCTTCAGTATTGAGTTTACAATTGTTTTTTTTTATTTTTTATTTTTACATTTTTTATTTTTGCAAGCAAGCGTATTTGGAGTGATGTCTCCAAAATCACCGGAGGAGAAAAAAAGCTGATCGCATCAGGCGCATATCTCAGCCGCCGAGTCTTTGAGGAAATTTCTAAAACAGTGGCTGAATGTGAGGCAGAGGAAAATAAAAAGCTAAAGAGTGAAGTTTATAAAGACGGAGAAACCATTTTGACATGATCATTAAAGGCATAATCATCAAGTGTCTGTTACACTTGATTCCAATTTTTTTTTCAAGTTCATCTCTGGACTTATGGGTCACATGAAACACTGCTCTTCTGCACATGAAAGTCAGTTTAGGAACGTGAATTCTTCACACATGAATGTAGGTTACTTTATAGTACTTAGTTACTTTATAGTACTTTATAGTAACTGTAGTAAGTATTTGTACGACACTTCCAACAGTGTACAAAAATGGATTTGGTGAGAACATTGGTTTTGCGTCACTTTTACCTGCTGTGTAAATATAGCCCAAGTTTCATAGATTCCATTGGTGGAAATACCTTTTTTTGAGAGAACAAAAAATAATGACCTGGCTTCAGTCTTCCAGTTGAAAGGAAATAACTCAAATAATCACTCTTTTCAACAGTGGTGATTAAAAAAAGCATCTCTGAAAAGCATCTCTGAACAGGTTGAACCTTGAGATCCACAACAGGAGAAAATACAGCTACCTCCACAAATATACTGCTCACAAAACAATAGGGAATTATTCAAAATAAAATAAAATCCTAATGAAATAGCTTTTTATATATTTTGTAAGCAGTGTAGATTCTAATACATGCAGCACAAGCAGTCAAACCACAAGCCAAATCACTGGATTGCACGCTAAATAATTATTTAATTTCTAAAACAGCTACAATATGCCACAAAGAAAGTACAACTACAACTATAGTGTGTTTTTTATCAAAAACAGTATCGTTATGAGGTAAGTTTGCTCGGGCCCAGAATGGTTAAGTGCAATGTGAGCAGAAGCCAACGGGCGAGTCGGTACAGGGCAATGGGGCATAATGGAAAAATAATAACTGGACCAAAGTTTCCAAATGAAATATATCCCCTAATTTTTGTAAGCAGTATAATTGGGAAAAGGTAACCCTCAGCGTCACGAGTGTTACACATATAAAACCATGCCCAACCACATTACAAAGGTTTCTGGTTCAATCCCAGAATGGATTGGGTCCTCCTCGTGTCTGTGCGGGTTTATTCCGGGTACTACGGTTTCCTCCCACAGTCCAAACACATGCGTAATTGGGCTAATTAGTGTCTCTGAAAGTGGCCCTTAGTGTGTGTGTGCCCTACGATGGATTGGTGCCCCATCTAGCGTTGTTCCTGCCCTCGCACCCAGAGTTGCTGGGTGGGCACCGGCTGACCCTCGAACCCATGTGATTCATCATAGTTAGAAATCATTTAATGAATACAAGATGGATAGTTACAATGGATTTTATTTTGATGTACCGTGTTGAAACAATTAGTATTATGAAATAATGTGATACATATAAAGTATTTTCTAAATTATTTTAGAAGAAGACAAAGCAATTGGACACAAAATGCATGTCCTATCACTGACCTTTTTTCTGACTGATTAAAGTTGTCACATTTGGAATGCTCTGGGTCATCTGTCTTAAAATACGGCGCAAACTGCAAATGCCAATAGTTTTGTAATTAATGCAATGTTTGTCGTATGGCCAAAACCGAGATAAATAGCAGGATAATGACTTTTAACAGAGCCATTAAAAAGGTTCAGATTAACCCTGCTACGCTCACACGTGCTCCAGCAACACACAATGCAAACATCACTTGGATTCAGCAATCCACCCTTCAACATAGGTTATATGTGGGTGAACTCAGTAACATTTTCAGAAATCTTAGTAGCTCCTGATTGCCTTGCTGAATGGATTTGCTCAATGCTGTGGAGATCAGATTTCTGAGAGGAGAATGTACATATAAAGCAGACACTTCTATACTACGTTAGCTGAGCAGATAAAAGCTATACTGTACGTCTGGCTTAAGCACCCAACAATGCCAGCCTGGTTGAGTTTAAAAGTTGAATTTACAGCCTTTATTATTAGTAGTTGAGAGCTTTATCCAATGGGCCATTGCACTGTTGCCTAGAACACTAGTTAGTGCATGGGGGGAACCCTGTCTCCCATTTTGAATCGAGTGAAACTACCTAATCCAGCTTCAGTGGCTCAGTTAGCTACGCATTCCACACATGCTGCTTAAAGTAGAGTATAAAAATAGAAGACTGTGCTAGCCTAGTGGTTAAGGTACTGGACCATGGCCCAGAAGGTCCAGGTTTCAAATCCTACCTCTGCCGAGCTGCCACTGTTGGGTCCATGAGCAAGACCCTTAACCCACCGTTTCCACCACGTCCATTTCTCCCAGGTTGTGCGAAAATACAAAGTGGTTCTTATTTCTGCACCAAGCAGAACCTCTAGCAGTTTTTGAATGGTTCTTTGGCAGCCCATGAGTAGAAATCCTAACATATATAGACAATTTGCAGCAGACATCCTGATGAGAGATACAGTCACTTACTCACAGAACAGCCACAAGCAGACATGGCGAGAACACACCAAACTCCACATACTTGGTAACCATCATATCCCCTACCTACAATTATTCATCCAGAGTGAGTAATCACTTTATGGCTTCAAGTGTCATGATGGATCCAGTTTACTCCAAAAACAGTAAAGAGAGGGCAGGAAATTGCCTCAGATCAACTTTAGAGGAGTCAATTCATCTGCTGGCATGACATGTAAGGAAATGACTGCCCATAGGAAAGCATGCCAAATGCCTTTTTTTCGGAGTGGCTCTTTAGTAAAATACGTTAAAAAACAGCAGTTACATTATTGAGCAAAAGTCTTAGGCCACTATTTGGTTTGTTGTTTTAGCAATAATATAATGACTACACAACACAATGTTATGTTATTGGACTAGTCACCCCATTAATCTCATTCCCACTCATCCTCATTTTTGGCCTCTACCTTTCCAAAAAGACAAATCATGAACAAGTTTATTCAAAATGTAGAAAGGTCTACTTGGCATCCTGATGATATTTTATAGTCTCTTAAGTCTAAAGAAGCTGTGTTTTCTGATTTGTATTCAGTTTTAATAGCATATTTTCAGGTTGTATTATAATAATATACTAATAAATAATGATTGTTGGTCATCATACCATTTGTAAAACAACAGTATATCTAATCTAATATCTAATCTCTTTTGTACAGGACTGTAATGTAGTGGCTGGAATTCAAAAGATGCATCATTGGTGCTGCTCTCAAGATTGGATGGCAGCATTCTTGTGTGTCAATTGCCAAAAGAATGGCCTCAGCCTCGTGTCATATTGGTATTCAGAACACCTTTTGTGATACTTAGTCATATACAATACCCCACAGTTGAATATAATGGTATTTTCTTAAGCATCCATGGCTAGAGGTCCATAACCAAAGCTACTCTTTGAATGGGAAGGATGGCATTCCTGTGGATCATTAGTCAACAGAAGTCAAAAATATACATTAAATAGGCTTACCATTATGTAAACCAATTTTCCAAACTGGCAGCAATGGTGGCTTGAGGCACTCACCTACTGGGTGTTATGTGTCCGAGTTATGAAAGGGACATTAATCAATCTTACTTATTTCAGTCAAGCCATTGTTTTTTTTTTTTTTTACTCCACTGAGACATGACACTGATGAAACCACCAGGCTGATGAACACAGAACAGACCAAAAAAAAACAACAACCCACAAATGCCATTTCTCTCTCAGATCCTCAAAGTGCCTTGTTTGCTATCAGACTCAATTGTGGGAGCAATTACATAAATGCTGTCTCGATGATTTAGTCCTTTACAGAAACAGCACTGCTGACAGAGCACAAGACAGAGAGAGCTGCCCTGTCTCCAACAGGACGGCATTTATATATAAACAATCACTCAGTCCTGCTGTCAAGCTAAATTACCTCTGCAACCCGGTGTTTTTACAGCCACCGCTTAGCAACCATTAGTTAGCATCAGGGCTGTTCTGACACACAGATGTGATTCAGGAAGCAGCAGCGTCTCAAGGAGGAAAGGATGTCTCACATCCTTTAATCTCACATAGAGTATCATTTTTGGTGAATTTTTACTCAAGACAACAATCACAGAAAGTTCTCCAACTCTGTCATTTATTCAGCAGTGAATGACTAAATTACAATCTGCCTTAAGGAGCCAATCTGAGTGTGTTTACACACACACACTAACAATCTGATCACCCTGCTGCAGGTATCTGATTATTATTCCCGCACATGCAAACAGCTACTCTGATTTCTCAAATCAGGAAAAAAATATGGAAAGGACACCTGGATTTTAGCTCAGTAATCACGTTGTTTGTCGAAGGTGTATTATTTGCTTCTCTACAGCTGGGCTTGATGAGGACAGGCAGCCATGAACACAGGGTGCAATATAACATACCATGGAGAGGCCACTGGGCCACTGTAGGGCACCCTGCACTCAATCGCTCATTTACATTTATTTCTTTTGAATAGACTCTTTTTCAGAGTTTGTGCAGTCCAAGAAATTGTGAGTAAAGGGTTATGCATAAGAGCCCAGTGACAGAATGCGAGTGCTGGAATTTGAGTCTTGAACTGTTTCCGTTTGGCAGCCACATTCGCACTCAATAATTCACTCACCCACACCTAGATGAGACTTTAGAAGAGACAGTCCACTCCCTGGCTTCGTTTTGGGAAATGGGAGGAAGAAACACTGTTCCAGTGGTGGCCCAGTGATTAAGGCTCTAAATTACTAATCCGACAGTTCTAAGTGTAAATTGAAGTTCTACCAAGTTGCAGTGTTAAGTCCCTGAGCAAGAGCATTTACCCACAACAACTGACTGGTTCAATTCTAAGTGGTTCTGCCTGCTAAAAGCATTTGGAAACTGGCAAAATTGAGAGAATCACTGCAAATCAGAGGATTAATATAGAGATGGATGGATGGATGGATGGATGGATGGATGATTGGATAGATAGATAAATATTAGATTTAAGCATTTTTTAAACAGCAGAATTAACATTCTGGTTTCATGAAGCATACATTAAACTACTTTAAGTATTGTCATGTTTTTTTTCAGATCGTGTAGGGAACACATTTATCAATTAATGTTGAGGAAACATTACAAAATGTAATTTGGTAGATGAGGTTGACTCTAAAATGCCTTCATGAAGGAAAGCCAACATAGAGTGAGGTAAAAGTTCTCAACAGTCAGCTGTGTCTAAAACTTGGCGCCGGCACATGTAGACCACGATTTAAGGGGGTCTGACGATCTGACAAATCCATTGCAAGTTGTATTTATCATAAATCGAGGAGTTTGATATGAAGTATATATATAGCAGCGACGCGTTCAGACCGTAACTTTTCCTCTTCTACATTTCCCAGTGGACATCACTCCAAATGTTCGAAATCAAGCACAGGAGATCAGGAACCTAATTGAAACACTTATATTAAACTACAGTGGAGCAAAACAATTACAAGAAAGCTTATTTTATAATAAAGGGATGCACTGAAAGCGAAGAACAAAAGAGTGTTACTCTTTGGCATGGCCATGGCATTTCCTCACTACAGTTCCCAGAGTTCACTGCTCCCTCCCCGTAACCTACGTCATGCACTGCTGAGTACTTTATCAGAGTGTGTGAAGGTACTGCGTAGTGTACATCTCTTTCCTGGGAAATTCAGAATATAGTTCCTGCTAACTATGTCTATGGCTCACACATTTAGGGACATTTCAAAACGAAGATGAATTATATCATTAAACATTTCAAAATGAAGATGATTATTTCATTAAACAAGATCACCAGAAAAGCAAATGACATGCCACCTCAGTTACGGTGACTGCGTAGCAAGTGACATGTTCATGGGCGTGAGCAGAAGCGTGTCAAACTGGACGAGAGTGCCCCCACATTGACCGTTTCTGAAAATGTATCGGATTCCCATCGTGAAGGTGATATATTGTAAGTCGTTCCTGTATAAAAACCATAGGAAAAATAGTCAGGACACTCAAAAGAGAAATCTGTATAAACGGTTATTAAATGATTGTAAAAGAGCTGTAAAAAATCAGCTGATTAAAATGGGATTTACTTATAGAAACACAAAACAACAAGCAGCACCGACACCTAAACAGATGAAAACAAGGTTACAGTGGGATATAAAGAACAATCAGGGCGTGTGGATTTGAAGGAATGAAAGCGATATTCACTGATTGATCACAAATCCATTTCGGCAGCAGAGACGATGCTGTCGCTTTTGTCTGGTGCTGTTCTAATAGAACATAGAAAGATGCCTGCCTGGAGAAGACTAAACATATTTGTTTGATTACGTCCCCCAGTGATTTACAATATGAGGTCAGGTAAAGAATCAGAGGAGATCTCATTACCTCAACTGTCAATGCACGTTTCTAATTTCAGTGATATGAAACAGGCTTTTTTTTCAGGATTCTGAGGCATATTGGCACGGAGCAAAGAGTTTTTTTTAAAAAGTTTTCTTCAGGAAAGCCATAACAAATTAAAGCCACGGCCAGCAAACGGTCTGGCTCTCAGTATTTATGGTGGGAATAAAAAAACCTAAGTGGTTGTGAGTGGACAACAGGCTGAAACAAACCTACTGCTGTTGAGCTTTGACATTATTGCAGCATCAAATAATAGCGTGTTATAAACACTCAAACAAAGTCAGTTCCAGGTAATTTGGGTTGCTTTCTCAGTCCTGGATTTATTTCGCCTCTCGATTCTGAAATTAATGCTGTTCTTTGTTTGGCTGCTTTGTTCTGGTACTGCATCCTGATAAACAAAACATCCTGTTTTTAAGAATACATTGGGTGGCCAGAACAGCTTTAATCCTTTTTGGAATACTGCCACATAACTCCACAAGGGATACTGGACCATTCTTCAAGTATAAAATCTTCCAGACCTTTGATGGATGAAGGATGTGGAGACTTTATTTCACAATCCACTGTCCAGATCTCTCCATTAAGGTCCATTCATGTTTAAATCTAAAGCTTGACTTACTCCTGGTGTTCATTAAACCACATGTTTGCGTTTAGCAGTACGTATGGAAGCATTACCACTCTGGAAAATGGGAACATCACCAAGAAAGAGTTTCAATATAGGATGACCTGGTCATGTGCAAGTGTGCCAAATTTGTTTTCAGACTTAAATAACGCCATTATACTGTCAGAGGATTAGAGATTTTCAACTGCATTTAAAACCTGGCAGCAGACAATGTAAGCTGAAGGTATGATTTGTGTTCTTCAAACATTAAGCCATCCACATGTAAGACGTATGGTGGAAGCTGATTCATTAGGTCATAGCATTTTTTCCATTCCTCTCCAACTGTACTGGCCTTCCATCTAAAAGGTGGTCGACCTGCCAAGAGACTGGATCATAGAGGTGCTCATTCAGTTCTGTCCTTAAATTTGTTGATTTACGGTCGGTTTAGTTAGTATCTATCCTGAAAAGTCATTGACTTTCCAGTTGGGAGAGACAGAATCGGCTACATTTGTTTAATGTGAGGAGAATTATTCTTAAAGCTCCTAGTGAAATGGTTTGAACAATCACATTAACAACCCCAATTCAGAATAGGTTGGGGCAGTAGAGAAAATAATTTTAAAAAGTGTGTCTTTACACTTACCTTAGCTTTTATAAGCCCAGGACATTTCATGTTTTGCTAAGCATCCATCCCTGCATTTCATTAGTGTAATAGTAAAATCTTTTTTTAACCCATTTTTCCAGTTGCCATTCCGTCTCACAACACTTAAAAGAAGTGTTGGCAAAGAAGATACCCGCCCTGGTCCCGCCCTTCCTCCGAAAACATAACGGTGTACAACAGTACGGGGTTGTTGTTGTCACGTTTTCCAAGTTCTTCACGTAGTCAATACTGGGGAAAGGTCAGCCATGCTTTTGTAATGTGTGCAGCATGTAGTTTTGCATTGTCTTGTTGAAAAATGCATGGACGTCCTTGAAAAATATGGCATATTTCTCAACATACTGTTCTCTGAACACATCAAAATTTGAAGCAGATGGGCTACAACAGCAGAAAACCACATTGGGTGCCACTCCTGTCAGCAAAGAAGAGGCAGCTGAGTCTAAAATGTATACAGGGTCAACAAAATCGATCTTCTGATGGCTACCTCCAGCAGGATGATGCACGATGTCATAAAGCTCAAACCGTCTCAAACTGGTTTCTTGAACATGATAATGAGTTGACTGTACTCAAACGGCTCCACAGACACCAGATCTCAATCCAACAGATCACTCTGGGGATGCGGTAGAACAGAAGATTCCCAACATGGAAGTGACGATGACAAATCTCCAGCAATGGGTGATGCTATCGTATTAAAATGGAAAAAAAAACCTCCTTAGGAATGTTGCCACTTTCTACGTCATGCATATTTCAAGCAGTACTGAAGGAAAAGGGGGGGAGGGGGGGGTCTAACCTGGTACTAATGAGGTGTGCCTTAAAAGGTGGTTTGGGTGCATTTACATTGACATTTATGTGCCTTTCCTGCTCAAACCCAATTCTGATGAAGAAGCATAAAATAACCAAGATTGTAAGAGAGGTTCTTTGGTGATGAGCTATGGCTTTTCCTGATTTGTCAAAGTGACGCACCTGCAACTGGGGAAACCACTATCTGTACTCGTTAACTGCTCCCATGGTTCAAAATTCCACGACTTAAAGTTACATGCTGTTATTTGGCCGTAACCTAATAGAAATCATCTGCACAGGCAAGCTTGGCTTCAAAGCCAAACTCCATTTTTAATGTGCCGTTTCAGTTATTTTGTCAATTCCCAGCATATGCATCAGATGTTCTCAATGAATAATGATAACACCAGAGGCATCCAACACCAAGCCTTAGAAACTAGGCTCCACCCAGTAAGAGAACTAAAACATCAAACCAAGTCGATGTCTGCTATAAGCCCCAGCCGCTCCTGGGAACCCATCGTGTAACACAACACCACTTTCTCCAGACTGGTCTCGAGCACTCTGATCTGCTATTAAAGGACATGAAGATAAAATATTACCTGGATTCTTCCAAGGTTCATTTTTTATCTCTCAGCTGTAAGGTATGACATGACATGGCATGCTGAGTCACAGCTATCGTAACAACACATATTTAACTGTTCATACTGGGTATAGCCAAACTCTGCCA
>JAYJMA010070045.1:0-10320 GCA_036873895.1 Parotocinclus cabessadecuia
GTATAGACTTAGTAGAGTTATAATTGATATAAAGAGGTCCGTTGTGTTTGTTCAGAATTCTAGTGATTTAATTGCTCTCACGTACAAACTTAGTTATTAAAAAAAACAACGCCAACAGCTAATTAACTTTTTTGTTCAGCTCAGTCTAGCAAAAGCAATTTGTGTACTCTTGGAGGCGCCAAAGCATTTAACATGGCTTTCTCGTTAAACGCTTTTGCAGAACTTTAGCAGCTGATTTTGTTTTATGTATACTGAAGAATCATGACTGTCTACTGTACATTTGGATCAGTCTGTGTCCAACTATTTATAGCCTTATGCAAAGAGTCAAAATCAAAATGTTGCTTTGTTTGACCATTTTTGACTTGATAATTATATTCATAAAAGTACAACAAAACATGCAAATCGACAAGAAATATTTTCACTTTGGTGTAATCATGTTTGGAATACACCAAACAGATATTGTGGATTTCAAACAAAGTATTTTTGTACATGTTTTTTATACAGTGCATTTTTGGAGGAAAGGTGTTTTTTTTTGTTGTGTCTCAAGTTGTGTCCCTTACGGTGTTAATCAGGGAAACACCAAAATGTTCAACATGAGGGCACTTCAAGGAATCTATAAGTGAGTCACAATAATGGAGTTTCTGCTTTGTAATAGCTGGTGATGAAAATCTTCTGCTGTTCTGCTGATTTGCAGAGTGACTATGCTAAAGTAGAGACTCAACACAAATAAACATTTTTCAAGTGAAGTCATGCTCAGTGATAAAGCTTGTAGTCTATTAATTGAACATGACAGTTGTAGGTTACTTTGAATAATGGTGGTTGCAAAAAAATTCTAAATGTAATCTTTGGTGTTTAACATTTGCTTTTTTATTACAAAGATAATATAGCTAAAAAAATCAGTGGCACCCCATGTGACAGCAAAAGGGTTGGCGGAAGATAACAAATACAAATCAATTCAGAAATACATTTACTCCCGTTTTAACAATATTCCGACTTTAACGATGGGAATCTGATGATACAGTAGAAAGTGTTTTCTGAATATTGACTCGACTTTTGCCATGCGACTCCCTGTGCCATGCAGTGCCTCATTTAGCATAGGAGAGGGCATAGTGCAAAGCGTAGCATAACTTAAACATGCTTTAAAAATGCTGTTGGGCAAAATCATGAACATAAGGCTTTTAAATACTGAATATCTCTTAACATTTATTGAATAATATATATTTATATATGTAATCACTAATAGTGGATAAAGAGACCACAATTAAAACATTTAGATAATGTAGTATATTTGGTTTTGTTTATTGAGGAAAATTATTCAATAATATGTATCTGTGAGTGACAAAAGTATGTGAACTTCTAGGATTACCAGTTAGTTTGATCATGAAATTAAATCCAGGATTATCCAATCAATAGGATCATAATCAGATATGAGTGGAGAGATATAATTATAAAACAGGTATCTATACAATTCTGATCTTCGCTACACATGCCTGTGGAAATGTATCATGGCATAAGCAAAAGAGAAAGAGTTGCTGATGCTTGAAGGTTACAAACCCATCTCTAAAGAGTTTGGCCTGCATTAATGGTATAATAAGTGACTAACCATTTTAGGTGTGAAAACCTGATGATGTTCCTATTGGTTCCTAGGACTCACAAACTTTGACATAGCCCTGCAAATGTCTATGCTTATATATGCATCATATTCTTAACAATTTACTACACCCTAGCTGTTAACATAGTTCTGTTTTTATCATGTCTTGGATGACAGAAACAACAAAAATATAAAACATACATTTTGGCTTAAAATTGTGTAATAATAAAATATTGTGCCAAAGCAGTTCACCATTATTACTTTGATTCATTTTAGTCAATTAACTTTCATTAGTGACTTACAAATGATACATGCTGACATGGTACATTCAAAGTAATAGAAAAAAAGCTTTGCAAAAGCAAATCAATTCTTATACAAGAGTTATGTATTGGCAGCTTGACATTCCTTGATCTTGAACCTTTGTCATTCTTGTCCATAGTTCAGTACTGTAGCTGCATCACATCTACATTCCCAGTTCATTTTTGACACTACGTAATGAGATTTGGAAAGCAACAGGCTGTATTCAGGCTGTATAACTAATTGCTGTAAAACCAACTGACATTGTTTATGAGTAGAAATGGGTGGAAATATAGTATCATACAATCATGAAAGCTTTGAGTTGTTTTATTGGTTTCTAAATGAAAAGTTCATGACTAATACAGGAAATAATAACATAATTTACCAATGCTAATGGGCCATTATTGGTAATAAAACATGTAACATGTACCCAATATTTGATATATATTTATTGCTGGCCAGCTGCCAGTGTAAACCCAAGTTTACAAGTTTCCAGATATCATGTCATGCTTTACTAATTTTATTGTTAGTTATGATAGCCCAAAAGTCTAGTTTAAATAGTGATGTCATTCTAAAGAGGAAATATCATACTCTCTATATGTTTATTTTTTAAATCCTAAGTAAAGCTCTGATTTAAAAAGGGAAAATGTGACATTGCAGTGTGATGATTTATTAGAGACCAAAACAAACTCTATAATCTGAACAATCTATGAAGAGATGACAATTTCACATTCATGTCTTTAGCTTCTTTCATTTATATCTTATTTAATTTCTATGCTAATTTCTATCACTCTATGAAGTGTTTCTCAAGACAATTAAACATTGCAACAATTGTGTGTGACACCCTTCCTTTATGTTTGTGCTCCATTACCAAAGCTGAACTTCTCATGCAACACACCCAGGCCATCACCATCAGCGCGTTGGGAGGTAGGGTTAGAGCAGAGGTCACTTGGGTTACTACAGGCCACCTACATAGAACTTCATTCCCTTGGGTGAAAATGTAGTGGAGGAATCTAATGGAAGGAGTTTTTGTTTCTTCAGTGATGATAAGAACTGATTAAGGTGATGTCTTCTTTTGGATCAAGGCATTTATTGTTTTCCACAAAACCTAGCACATTGTTTTAGTAGGGGCAGGCAATTTTCCTATAAATGTCATAAGGCAATTATTTAATTTAGCTGATTAATGATTTTATTGCATTATTTAATATGTTTTATTGGTTGGATTTCAAGGCTGGTAGAGCATTTATAAACAAATGGGGACGAAGCACCCTTAAAAATACTTTAAAACTTAAACTCTAAAATTTCTACAAATTATTTATTCCATTATTTTTTTATTTTCACTATGCATTTCTTTTTTTACGATCATGTTTGAGTTGCTGTGCTTCATTAGCACACACAGCTGATAGACTTGTTGCCAAGTTGACATCCTATTACAGGACCATGTTGTAATGTGCTGTGTGCTGTACCATGTACTGCATGGCTAGGTGCTTGATTTTATTCACCTTTGGCATTGGGACTAAAACAACTGAAGTCAATGATTAAGAAGCCAATACCTTTGTCCATATAAAATTATTCACTTCTGAACTGCTCCAGTTTGCTGTTTTTTAGGCTTTAGGCTCCTCTTGTCATCATCATGTCTCATATCATTATGCCATAGTTTCTTTCACAAAAATTCTTCAGGTCTTCAAAATGTTCGGGCTTGCCTCATCACTTATAAGCTCTCTTAGTAAGTTCCTGAGAATTAGGCAAGGTCAAGTCTAAGAAAACTTCAACCCTGATCCCTGACCCTTCCAAGTAATTATTGCAACATTGTTGTGTGAATTTGTTAACTTGATACAATGCCTTGTTGTATGTGTTACACTACAAAATACTAAGAAAGAAACATTTTCCTCTTGCTTTAATAAAATACATTTATTATGTGATGCAGGCAACTTAGTGAAAAGGAAAGAATGCACATGTGGTGAAACTCACTTCTTTGCTTCTGAGTCAGCACATTTCTTCCTCTCATACTTTGTTGTTTTATGGTCATTGTTAGAACCTTTTCTGCAGAAGGTTTAAAGCTGGTGCCCACCAAACCCCCATGAAGTCTAGGGGAAGAAGGGAGGGGGCTCATTTGTTCTTAATGTGTGGTAAAGTCCTCCTACCTCTCATACAGCTATGTACGTAAACAGCCCCGGGCTAAACTTCACAAAGGGGATTGTTTAAATGCCTATGCACAGCAAATTGAACAGCATTTAATGAATTTATACAGATATTGGGGATTGTATTTATTGCCTAATCTTGTATTTATTGCCTAAAGGTCATTGTTAAAGTATTCCCAATGCATTAAGACAACGTGAATCGAATTGAGTCCTGCAAGAGTAACTTTTTAGATTAATTCTCGGTGGAAAGTGGCAGCCATTTGGATATACAACAGATTAAAGTGTTGGACTGATCAGAATTTGGATTATGTTCAGCTGAGTCTGGATGAATGCCCTAAACCTTTTTGCTTTAATGGTTTAAAGTGAGCCTTAGTTTTAAGATGTATGTGGTAGTGGATTATGCTTTTAGTGAAATATGTGTGTATGATTTGGTGCCTTTGCTTGCACCTTCTCAACTTCAGCTGTTTAAACAAAAAACACCTGGACATATTTCTCTCATGAGAGTTGGATTTCCTCAATAGTTTGTAAATGATATAACTTTGACTTTGTGTGTTCCAATCCCTGAAAGATACAACTTAAAGATCATGTTCAGTTATATGGTCAGTCAGTGGTTGTTGCCAGTCAAACACTCTTAAGTTATTTTTGCTTTTACATTACATTAGTTGATTTCAGTATCATTGTAGCCTCACAGCGATAAAGTCCTGGGTTCCATTCCCAGCTGGAGTGGTCTGAGTCCTCTGTTTTGAGTCTGCAAGTTCTCTACATGTATGCATAGATTTTCTCCAGTTACTCCCACAGACCAAAGATATGCATGTTAGGTTATTTGGTGTCTCTAAAGGGCCCCTGGTGTATTAATGTGTGCATGAGTGTATGTGCCCTATGATAAATTTGTGCTCTGTTTAGGGTCGTTCCTACCTTGTGCCATATGCCTCTGACTTGACACCGGCTCTTCTACCCTGTTCAGAATCAAGCGGTTAAGAAAGTGAATGATTAAATGAAAATTACCAACTCAAACCGGAACGATGTGCTGGAGAATTGAAAAAATCCTATTAATATTAAGAAACTATAGGTAGATACATATTCTGCTATGACAAAACCACTCTTGTTGTATACATACATAATTGACGACATTTTTTGTGAAAATGGCGAATTCTTTAAAAGTAAAAAAAACTTCCTGTGTGTGTGTGTGTGTGTGCATGTCCTCTCCATGTTACTCTGTTGCTCCAGTTTTCTCTTACATCTCAAAAATATGTGCTGATGAGTATTTCATACCATGCCCGCTAAAGAGCATTGCCTTTTGGCCTAATCACAGTCTGTTAGGATTAAATGTTTCAGTGTGCCACTAAAACATAGCAGTAACAATTCTGTTTTGCCAGCGTTTCTATTTTTTTTTGTTGTAAAATTCTATTTTGATTTGCTAATGTATTATGTTTCTGAAGGATAAATTTGGGCATACTGGATCACCCATCATCCCAGACCTCTGTCTGACTTCCTAGACAAGTGAAATGCTAGGTGTCTATTTCCCTCTCCTTCAGTTGTTAATACTATCCAGACTGGTGCCCATTACTTTCATATGAAGTGGCATGTACCCACTTTCCAGACTACAGAGGTTAAAGTAATCAAGTTCTAGTTAGGTTGTGTGAGGTATAGTACAAGTATCCTTCCAGCAAAGATTACACAAGAATTGCTCCAGGGATCTTAAAGACTGTTTAAGAGATATAATTGTAGTGAAGAAAAAAACAAGCAAGTGACAGCAAATGACATGAGAAATTTTGTTGTACTTTGTAAGATTGTACTAGCGGATCTGGTAGGTATACATTACTGACTTGACTAATTATTTATTTACTTGCTTGTTGACAAAGTTTTTATATTCACTTTTTTGTCTTAATTAACCCTAATTGCATGTTACTGCTTAACTGTTAGAAGCCTTAAGGATGTAATTTTTCTAAGTGAGTGCATACTGTGTAAAGTGCGGAAGACCCACAGGTACCTTGCCCCATGGTGTCTGGAGTAGCAGTATACCAAGTAAATGTTCCAGTTCCTCAGTTTATTCTACACTGTCAACAAAAATAAGAGGATATTTCATTATGGGATATTTTATTTTGAAGCATACACAGATTTTGTGTGCAGTATATTATCATTGTGTTTTTAATCCTTAAAACCAAGATTCTCTGTTGTCTTATTTTTATTGTTTGGTTAGTCTTTCAGATTTTCTTGCTACTTACTTACAGCACATGCTTTTTTGGCACAAAAAATTGTAAAAACACTGTGGTGACTAGCTTCCCTTCTACTATTTTTATGGCTAATATACAATCACTGGACAATGTACTGGACAGTCTCATTGGATGTAATACAGCCCAGAAATGATCTGCTTTCTGTTTTACTGAGACAATACCGACTGCAGACATGCCAAACTCTGCAATTCTTACTTTATATCAACACATGAAAATCTTTATCTCAACGGACTGTTTATCGCAACTGGGGATGTTAACAAGACAGATCTCAAAATTACATCAGCATGTTTCAATCTCCACCACAGGTGCAAACAACTCCGATCACTTCTGCACTCAATACAAAGGCATATATTGTTTTCCGACCACTGCACTGTGCTCCTGCTTCCTGTTTACAAACAGAAACTGAAATGTGGTGAGCCTCTAATGAGACGAGTACAATGCAAGACGAGCGACATGGAAGAAAAGCTTCAGGGTTGTTTTGTCTGTGTAGACTGGGAAACGTTCAGAAATTCTTCATCTGATCTGAACAAATATACAGTTGTTGCTGGCTTCATTAGAAAAAATGTAGACTCTGTACCCTGGATAAGACTTTGCTCAATCCCAAACGAGAAACCTTTGACCACAAAGGCAATTTTCAAGAAGTCTTTCAACATCACCTCACATAGAGTCCAGAAATCAATATTTGTATAAACAAACGACTATCGGAACGCATCGGCTATGAGTCAAGACTGAGACTATAGTGGCCCGAGACAATACCAGATTAAGATTTGTTTTCGTCATACAATAATATAGAGATAAAAATGGAAGTTTGTAATTTCATTATACATTAAACAATATGACTGTATGTTTTTTTTTTAATAATATAACTTTTCATCATAGAGTTTGCCAAATCTAACAAGAACAATATGTTTAACCTAAAATTATTACTAATCTATTGTATTATGACCTTAGTCAAACTAAGGCAAGGTTGATTTTGTTTCAGAAGTTACTAAATAAAGTCAAATAAACATAGCCAACAACATCTATTCCATCAATTTTATGTAAAAACATAATAATAATTCCATATTTAATGGACAGGAATGTAAAGCAAGCAATTAAAAATGCACAATTTAAATCATAACGCATAAATATTAAAAATAAAATGTGTTCATTGAACAAGAAATGCAGCTTTTCACTTTCAACCAGTCTGAATTAGGCATGATTTATTCTGTTTGAAAGGATTGTTCAATGTTCAATTACAATAACACTAAAAAGTTAATCTTATAACTAATGTTAACTCAGTTGGATCCTTTGGATTTTCTGAGTTCACCTAACTTCAAAACCAAGACATGACAGAGTCCACATGAGTTCGAGTTTAAGACAGAGGCGAGACCAAGTGTCTAAGAAGACCCCAGCTATTTCAGAAAGACCCATCATTGAAACAAAGTTAACCTTAATGAAACCCTTAAACTATGAACACTGCTGGACCCATACATTTGTGTCCAAAAACAGCTCCAACACCATCACAAGGCCTTACTAACTTAACACGACTAATAACAGACTGGTGCCATGACAATATGCTGTCAAAGTTAGAAAATCAAAAGAGCTAGTCATTGGCGGAGGAAAGGGTGGACCTCTTAATTTTGATAATACTGTAAATCAACGACTTTAAATCTGGTCATCACATTTTTTTGTTAATTTACATTCACACAAGCTTACGAGGAATTGTAGTAGCTTATGTTTTGCTCTGTAAGTCGCTCCACATTTGAATTTGCTCCAATTAAATTCCCAAAACATAGGTGTTTTATGTTTGAAAGAAAGAGTACTGTGACTCTTCTAACAGTCTCCATACTGCTGAACTGAGTTTTTGGCCAAATCTTTAGGGAACTGCACTTAAAATAGTATGGTATTAAATATAAACTGACCCTAAGGGCTAACTGAAAAAACAAAACCTGATCGAAAGTCTCATTAGTCGAGTTCATTAGAGCTTAGTTTGATTGGATGGTTTTCAGGCAGAGCAGTTGTGTTGATAAAGGGAGTTGAAAGCTCATTATTGCTCGCTGTTTCATGGTATTGTAATACCAGGGCCAAGCTGCTTTGCCAAGTCAGGCTAATGAGGGCTGTTAGAGATTAATGCATAACAAGGAAAGTCCTGGTTCTTTAACATCGCTGTTTTATTTCCATTCACACATCAAAACAGGCACCAGTTATTCCAGGATTTTATTTCTTTAATAGTTGGGGCAGCAGTAACCTGCAGATTACTGATTATAACACAGTGGGGGTGTACAAGCCAATCAGCCATGCAGTTTTAACAAACATATTCCCATGTGTCCAGTATGCCAATGCATTGTTTTAAAAAGATACACAGAATGACCTTCAAGCTGTCAGAGGTGGAAAGTGTCTAAAAATCCATAATCCAAAACTACTTAAATGCAGTCTTTAAAATAGCAGTAGTTATCCAAGCATCTATTCAATAAGAGTAAAATATTAATACTTAGGAAGCAGATAACATGGGTGACAACAGTTTTTTAAATAATAA
Source organism: Parotocinclus cabessadecuia (assembly GCA_036873895.1). Taxonomy (NCBI): domain Eukaryota; kingdom Metazoa; phylum Chordata; class Actinopteri; order Siluriformes; family Loricariidae; genus Parotocinclus; species Parotocinclus cabessadecuia. The sequence continues at coordinate 8,782 of JAYJMA010070045.1, forward strand.
GATCAAACGCTTTCTAACTGATAATAATAATAATACAATTTTATAACACTGATACTTCTTGCCCATGGAAGAACTCTGTTAATGTAGTCTGTTCTGATAATTCTACATTATTCACTCACTCTCACTGGTATCTGGTGTAAAATATGTGTATTAGATCCTTGTTGGTGAGCCCTAACAGCAGAAGCTAAAACAAGAAAAATTTCCACACTCACTCTCCATATTCACTTAATCTAATTCAGGGCTGCAAGGGAGTTGGGGCCGAACATGACAGGAAGCCAGTCCACTGCAGCGCACATGCATGCTCACACATACAGTCACACTGGGACGCTTAAGAGATGCCAGCTGACTTATCGTATGTCTTCGGAATGTGTGAGGAAACCCATACAAACAAAGGGCAACCATGATGGTACTCAAATCTTGGTCTCTAAAGCTGTGAAGCAACATCATTAGCCGTTGCATTATTCATCTGGCATATTGGTACCTTAAAGGTTATACTAAGCAGTAAGGGTTAAGGACTCACTAAACAATAGTGGAAGCTTGCTGAAGTGAATCTAAACTTGAGCTAATTTAAATAATTTTATTATATTTTAATTTATAAATTAAAATAATAAACCCTAAATAATAAATAAATAATAATGTGATTTCTATCAGGTGTTGAAATTACGTAATCATGATTTGGTACCAAAGCAGAATCCAGGAAAGACTCTGTCATAGATGACCAGAGGATCTCCAGTTTGTTAACAAATGCAGAATATTATTTCAATGTGTAAAAGCAGTGTTCCTCAAAGAAGGAATGGAAGCAATTTACATGTTCCCCCTCTACAATGCATAATGTCATTGCATAATTCAGGTAATTGAGAGGAATTTCAGTGCGTAGAGGCCAAGGGTGCTAGCTTAAGCTGAATGCTTGTGATCTTTGAGCCCTCAGACAGCACTGCATCAAGAGCCACCATTCAACAATAGCTATTTTAACCACATTGGCAAGGTTTATTTGGCAATCCTTTGTCAAGCACGACAATGCATAGTTACACATCCCCAGTTGCTACATGCCTCATGTTAACCATGTCCAGAATTACTTCTCTAGGCTCAAAAGGACCTAGGATGGACCATCACACAGTGTGGTAAGATGATTCAGTATTTTTTTAATGAAATTAATGCTGTGCGCTCCGGTCCAAATTGTTGTCAGCAACAAGTCCAATGCCTCGGTCTGTCATGGTGTAGGACTGTGTCAGTGCCCTTGGCAAAGAAAAGATCATTGCACTTCTGTGACGGCAGCATTAAGGCAGAAAATTACGCTGTGAATTTAGAGCAACATCAAGACATCATATTTTCCAGGAACGTCCATGCATTTGTCAACGAGATAATGCAAAACCACATGCTGTATAGATTACATCAGCAGGTTTTGTCTGCGTCACTAAAATTCAGGTATTGATGCAGGAATTGATTTTTATTATCAAATTTAATTATGTGGACATAACATGAAATATCTCAAATCCATACTGTCTACAACAAAATTAAACTCAAAGTCAAAGTAATAAG
>JAYJMA010070056.1:0-10319 GCA_036873895.1 Parotocinclus cabessadecuia
TCCAGCCAAACTGAGCAATCGTGGGAGAAGAGCCTTGGTGAGAGAGGTAAAGAAGAACCAAAAGATCACTGTGGCTGAGCTACAGAAATGCATTAAGGAGATGGGAGAAAGTTCGACAAAGTCAACAATCACTGCAGTCCTCCACCTGTCGGGGCTTTATGGCAGATTGGCCCGACGGAGCTGAAAGTCTGCATAGAGTTTGCCAAAAAACACATGAAAGACTCCCAGACTATGAGAAATAAAATTCTCTGGTCTGATGAAACGAAGATTGAACTTTTTGGTGTTAATTCTAAGCAGTATGTGTGGAGAAAACCAGGCACTGCTCATCACCTACCCTATACAACCCCAACAGTGAAACATGATGGTGGCAGCATCATGCTATTGGGGTGTTTTTCAGCTGCAGGGACAGGACGACTGATTGCACTTGAAGGAAAGATGAATGTGGCCAAGTACAGACATATTCTGGAAGAAAACCTCTTCCAGATTGCTCAGAACCTCAGACTGGGCCGAAGATTCTCCTTCCAACAAGACATTGACTAATTTTATCTGAATTAGACATCTGACTTTAATTTAACTGAATACTTCCCATACCCACTGCATGTCTCAAAATAGCTTTCAATTAATGTGGGATTCAGCCTTTTAACTAATCCACCAATAATTATACTAACTTCAGCATCCAGGCCATATGAGGCCAGCCTACAGCTCCATTCACCACTGACACTGAGCATCTGGGGGCATTTATCAAATGACCGTCAAGTATCGAGACAATAAAAAATCTGTTCCATTCGGTCTCGTTAAAGTGAATGGACGCTCAGCTTTTTGAGAGGTAGCTGGTTCTGAACAAACTCATCTTCAAGATGAACGTGTTCAAACACATTTGTAGTTAACACAACTCTACATATTTCATTTAATTTTTTACATTTTAGGGAAAGCTTAGTTTAGAGAAATTAAGGCTGGATTATGGATTGAAATTGATTTGTGAGAGTTAGAGCAGCTGGGCAGTTGAAAAAGTTTGGACAAAGGGCACTTTGCTCAAGTTCCCAACACTGGTAGACTACTTCACCACCTAAGCCCAGTCCAAAACCCTTAAAATAAATGAGAGAGAAGATGAATATTATGATTTTGAAAGATTATTTACGTTAGTTTTAATCCTTTCTTAGCCCCGGTGCCCCTAGGGAGGTTTGTGACTTATGTTAAGTCAGCTTTCCTGGCATGGACGAATTCTTACTCCCACCTGGGCAACTAGAACCAATGTGACTTTTAAATATCTTAACACTTAAAATCTCTTTCTGATTATATATATATATATATATCTAAACATTTCGGTATACTTTTTAAATCTTTATACGACTCTTTAGACGCTTTAGATCTTTTTTGTGAACTCAGTAAGCCCCACCTTCAGTAGTCTCTCAAGTTCAAATTTTTCTGTTTTAAGCTCTAATGTTAACACACTTGCAGATGCATGCATCGTACAAACTTAAATAGCCATGGTATTATGTTATTATTAGTGTTGATTAGTAAAGCATCACCTAAGGTTGTGACACAAACATTAATGAACTAAATGAAATTTGTGGAATTACACATGTTGCTTACTTTTCCTCTGCTAATAAATCTGAAATTAATAATCATAGTAGTTGACAGAAATTACATTGCACGGATAAATATCCTGGTATCAATTTATTTTATTTTAAGTAAATGTGTACTGCAGTTTATAAACTGCCTATTCCAGGGTTTGGTGTCTTATCCATTGCTAGCACTAAATGCCCTTATTCTGTTCCTCTCTGCTACTAAATAAATCTAACATCAGATGCCATGTGATAACACTTGAAACCCTACAGGACCCTATTTTGTCATGGGGGATAGTACAAAGTCTTGAGCCGTGCCAGAAATCTTGAGGTCATTTTGGGTTATCTTTATATAATACACATGTGACTTGTCCTTTATGAATTCCTGTATCAGGATTCCCAGCCTCATCTCCCATGACGATACAATTTCTGTCAATCATGTGTGAACTCTAAAATTACCAATGACACCATGGAATCAAAATACTGCAAAAAGACAAGCCTGTAATTTAAGAATGCATAAAAAACTGCCCTAATAAACCTCACCTGGCTTTAAGAAATTGGAACATCAGTACAGGACAGAATTATATTAATACATCGTGTCTTGCAGCACTTCAGAAACAGCAGGGATGTAGTCACACAGAGGTCACTGATGACAAGTCCTTTACCACCTGGGCTGCTGCTAACCCAATTTATGTAGACTGTCACTGGTACTTTGCAGAGTTGGCTGGCTAGCAGACTGATCTGAAAAAGGTTGCTGTAACTTGTGGTTAAAATGGTGAAAGATATTTTCTTGCAATGGCACTGTCACGTGTCATGTCGCACATCTTGTCAACTAAAACATTTTTAGTTTGCAGAGGGTACCCTACCAGAGGGTAGGGTCACAAAGACAGTACTTTAAATTTACTTAAGGACGCATTAATGCACTTCATCTACCTTTGTGAATATAAAGACACACGATACAATAGGGACAACCTTTTGTTGCATGTATACCAATGTGTAATCAGAATGCATGTTGTTGAGTATATTATGTTGTTGAGTATATTATGTTGTTGAGTATATTATGACAGAAACCTGTTAGTCATTTTACATAATTGTAAAACATGTTGTTTTGAGATGACAACTCTTTTTGATCAGAGTAATTTATTGTAACATTGTGCAAGTGTGTTGCTTGTGTTTAAAACTTGTAACGTCAGTCATTTATTATACTCATGAAGTCAATTATGATAGCTTTAGTTAGCAGAAGTCAATTATAGTAACCTTGTGCCTGATGCCCTTCATAGTAAATTTGTGCCTCAATAATTGATCATAACTTCATCTGAAGTACTTTGTAAATGTATGACTGGTTATTAATAATAACATAGTTCCTAAAATCATTTAATGTAAATTTGTGCCTAAAGCTATTCACTGTAACTCATGTCTGAATTTTATGATAATCTGGTGCCTAAATTTATGTCATACAATTAATAAAAATGTTTATTGTAACCTTGTGCTCAGAAGCATTTAAATAGTTATCTTTATTACTATTTATATATAATATATAGTTTTTTTCCAGAGTGATGAGAATTATGAACTATTTTCCTCAGGTTCTCAGAAAGCATTTAGTTAATACCATGATAATACCACTTCCACATACGTACTTTCCTTGGTCTTTAAATACAGCAAGGCATACAGCATGGGACTGCGGTAGTAAGGCCCTTAATCTACCATTGCTTGAATTGTAAGACTGCATTATTTAGTGCGCTGTATACAGGCGTAAAAGTAAAACATATTTAAAAAACAACTCATTCATAATTGTTATCCCATTCATTAAAAACTCCTAATCCTAAATTAACCTCTAATCCTGGAGGTTCACCTACATTTGTCACTCACAGCTATGCAATGCATTTGCATGTTTTAGACCACATTTATGCAGAAATATAGAAATTTATAAAGGCTTCACAAACCTCCGGGTACCAATTTGTATTGTTCCTGCAAACAAATGAACAAACAACCGAAAAAAAACCCTAAAACAACAGCAGCACCTCCCGACTACAACCCTTATGCTTTTTCAACAAGCTCTACCAGCAAGACACACAAGCCACAAGACACGCAAGCCACAAGACACACAAGCCATGAGAGTTCAGCAGCTAACCAGGGCTAACACCAATAGAGAACAGGTCAACAAATAATCATCCAAAACACAACATATATCCACATATTGTAACCTCATGTCTGGAGGAGGTACAGGAAACTTTAGAAGGACCAAGTCTCAAACAGGGGAAACCTCATTGGGCAGCCTAAACCTTATATAAAGGAAATAAGCTAAATTTCTCAAATATTTAATTTATGATACAGTAAAAGTATAAATAAACAGAAGAAGTAAAATATAATAGAAATAAAATAATATAAATAGAGTACAATACTAGAGAGAGTATTATAAAACTTGCCTGAAATGGTTCACTCATTTACTGATCGCTATTGACACTATGTACTGTGTTTTGTATAAAACACTGTATGGGACGGAAGTGAGTGAGACAAATGAGGGCATTCAAACAATTACGTACGCCATAAACAAATTATCTTGACCTATCTTGACAAGTCTACCGGTACTGTTAGAAGACTAGAGTAATACAGTTTATACAGTTTATATAGCTGACAATACTACGTGCCAAGTCTAAGTCTTATTTTTCTAAGAGCTAAAACCATGGACAATGTTTGAAGATTAAAGACAGCATATTCACCAGTAAACACATTATTATCAACTGTTTGCCATTTAAATAATGGCAATAATAATTATTTTTAAAAATAATAATAATAAAAAAATAATAATTTCTGGTGGATTTGGATTCCTCCGTCATCTTCACAGAGTAAACCTGAATGGACTGCTCTGTGTTGTGGTACTTTATTCAGTTACAACATTGGTTTTCTTGGGTTGCAGTCCATCAGCCTCGTGGGGATCCCTAAGATTCCACCCCCCTAGGGTGACAGTGGAAAGGTCAATATAGGTCTTAATATAAATGGTTAATATAGATGGAAACCTTGAGAGGACCAAGATTTAAAAAGGGAATTATCCTCCTTGGGTGGCCTAGATGTTAACTGGAATAGTTATATAATTTGAATCAGCAGTAAAATTGAGTAAATAACAATTAAACTAAACCATGTAAAAAATTTGAAATATTGAGTCCTCAGCGGGAAGTCCTTGGAGGCACATTGTCTCCTGAAACTGAATACTGAATACCTACTGAATGATGGAGGGAGTTACTGCACTCTGGTGTGGCCTCGGCATGGTGGAACTAGTTTCTGTTATTGAAAACCAGTACAGTGACGATGAGGTGAGGAACATCTTAGTGTGGTGCTGGAGCTGGTGCCAGAACATCAGCTCAGGGAAGAAAAGAGAAAATGTCGTTACCTATTGGTTAGGAGCGCATAGTCTAATAACAATCACTAATGCCAATCACTGATGCCATGTGCAGCATGAGACTAAAGCAGCATTAACTATAGCAGCATAGCTAGAAGGAGGAGAACCAGAAGGTAACAGAGCCAAGAGACAAGAGCCAACCTGAGACAACCAACTAGGTAGAACCAGAAAACAATTTATTTAAAGTACACACAAATGAAAATCAAGCCAAATGTGATGATGGGAGTGTGAGTGCAATCAAGTCCAAGAAGATGCCAAGGGAAGAACCTGGGTGCAGGGAACAACAACACAAAAAAGGGAGCAGCAGCTGCATGAGTGCCGGTTCCACAGGATCTAGGGTATCTGCTGAGGGTTGTGATCCAGATGACCAGCGGAAGAACGAGGTGGTGTATTCCGGAAACTGAGAAAGAAAAGGTCAATCAAAGAGAAGGTAAGGCTCGGGATGAGCTGAATGCTAAATGCTAAAGCTAATTAGTGAAGCCAGGTAACGGATGAAATAACGGAATGATCTGGCGGATTCTGGGAGTGTAAGCTGACATTTTATGGACAGTGGATAATGCGGGTTTATTCGGCTCAGGTGTGGAGAATGAGATGGGAGGAGTAAAGGAAGAACAAGGTCCAATGATCCCTGTGAAAGCAAGCACAACACACACACACACAGGTTGCACTGGGAAAACATAAACAAAGCTGGCTAAAGGGATAAAATAATGAAACAGAGCGAAAAGCAGAGCAGAATGCGAACGAACCCTATCAGCCAAGAGCCAGATAGATTGCTCAGGAGAAGGCGCCCTGGTCTCCGATGATGGTGCGCAACAGAGGGAACTGCCACATAAGTCTCTTGGTCTGGGAACAGTGGCGGCAGGTACCCCAGGGAGGCCCGTAGCAGTGCTCGTAAGGGTGTTGTGGGCACATTCTGCCCAGGGCAACTGTGAGCTCCACTTAGTGGAGTGGTTTCATAGTGGCTAGACACACGAGTCAGTGGAACCCAAGGTGCAGAACTCTCAAGCAGATAACCAATTAGGTAGAACCGGAAAAACTAAATATGTCTGTCCATTTTTGTTCAAATCAGACAAAATTTGTTAAAGTTTCAGCAATATGCCTGCAAGAACTTTGGTACCTGTTATGTTAATGTGTTACAGGTATGCACATTCAAAAGCTTTACATATGTTTTAGATGATTTAGTTTCAGACCTTGCAGATTATTTGTAGACCAACACTGGTGATTGGATGAAAATCTTAGTAGTTTGAAATTCGCACATTTTATACAACTGTTAGTAGCAGCATAAATTGTTACAAAAACATTTCAAATGCACTTAGAATTAGTAAATTGTTGCACCTAATGTAATGCACATTGGGATTTAGGAAGTTTCTAGGAGATGTATGTGATAAGTAGTAGTGATGTAGTATAGCATATATATCATAGTTAACGTGACTGCAGGAGTTGAACAGTCAAATTTTATATTAGTATGTTAAACAGAACCTGAGAAATCGTGTCTTTGATACTTATTGATGGCAGCCATGTTCTGAAAATCCTGAAAATCCTTAAAAATCTCTTTGAGCAATGGGGTCTAGATGCTGGAAACTAAATTTCAAGCAAAATCTGACATAATTTAGACGGTCCTTTTCCTCTTTGGCCTGGAGGACAAGATGTCGATGATTTCCTAAAACAACATGAAACATGAACTCGTCAGACAACAGGACACGTTTCTACTTTGCGTCTCAGATCTCAGATGCCGGCGGTGTTTCTGGGTGTTGCTGATATATGTCTTTCGCTTTGCATGGTAGAGTTTTAACTTGTACTTGAGAGATGAACTGTGTTCACTGAAAGTGGTTTTCTGAAGTGTTCCTGAGCCCATGTGGTAATATCTGTTACAGAATTATGTCAGCTTTTAATGCAGTGCTGCTTGAGGGATCGAAAGGTCACGAGCATTCAGTGTTGGTTTTTGGCCTTGCTGCTTACTTGCAGAGATTTCTCCAGATTCTCTGAATCTTTTGATGATATTATGGACTGTAGATTATGAAATCCCTAAATTCCTTGCAATTACACGATGAGAAACGCTGTTCTTAAACTATTGGACTATTTGCTCATGCAGTTGTTCACAAAGTGGAGAACCTCGCCCCATCCTTGCTTGTGAGCGGCTTGTGAGTCTTTCGGGGATGCTCCCTTTATGGTCAATCATGACACTCACCTCTAGAATGTTCCAAAATAGTGATTTTTGAGCAACTTTCCCAGTCTTTTGTTGCCCCTGTCCCAACTCTTTTGGAACGTGTTGCAGGCATCAAATTTCAGACAAGTGAATATTTGCAAAAAGCAATAAATTTGATCCTTTTTAACATTAAATATCTTGTCTGTGTAGTGTATTCAATTAAATATGGGTTGAAAATGATTTGCAAATCATCATATTCTGTTTTTATTTACGTTAACATCATAGGAATTGGGGTTGTACTACTAATAATAAAAAATACAAATACTAAGAGAAACAATAGGGATCCGGAGCTAGGAGCTCTAATGAGATTATACAGTTTCCACAAATGGAAATGATTTATAATTATTACTTAAACAATATTCCCCATGGCAGGTGTTTTCTCGAACCTACAGAGCACGTGGTTTGTTTAGTTATAGATTTTCCATTATAACATTTTGTTAAAGTTATTAATATTAGCCTCTAATTGTCTACTATTGGAACCTTTATTGTAAAATGCTACGTGAAGTCATCTGTTTTCTCACGCGCACAGTCAATGTCCGGGGTGAGCACGCGGGGGTGTGAGGTGAATGGCGCGCGCTCGTTTGCATCGTCGGCACGTGGCTACGCACCGGTGATTGCCTGCTGGCTTCATTCTCTTTCACCAAAAGCAGCGCGCGCAAATCCACTTGCACCTCAACCGGGGAGGATCCAGGAGCCACTTTCTTCCTTTTCTACCCCTTCATCCTCGTCCATCAGCTGCTCCAACCGCCATGAAATCCTGGCAGCTGATTGCAGTGACGGGAGATGTCCTTCAGGTAAGATACGCGGAGAAAGAACATAGAGAGGAAGAGCAGGAAGAGGAGCAGGAGGAAGAGGAGGGATACGGAGGTTAGTGCTGATCGGTGTCGGTTTGTTTGAGGGTGGCAGAGGCTCGCGCACCCGGCAGCATTTGTTTGTGCACACTTGACTCGATCTTAGCATGACATGGGTCATTAGGGGCGCGCATGATTGTACAGGAACCTTTGCGCTGCACGCCCGTGTGAGCAAGTGGCATATTTTGTTAGATGCGAGTTAGGCATGCGATTACTGGGGGAAAAAAAACTTGTATTTGTCCTGCGTTTTCTTTCTTGATAAAGTCCTTCAGAACTGCACGTCTCTCCCAAGTCCAGGGATTTCCTTTTGAGGTTGTTTTTACTCTTCTGTGCTTGATTATGAGGTCAAACATATTAAGGAGTTTTTGTGCGTACGCAGGAGTGACTGAAAAGCCGATGAATGTTTCCTCATTAAGATATTAGAAGTCGTTGGTAAAACACGTGCTATGAACAATTGTCAAAATCACTAGTCATCTAGATTCTGATTGCCCAGATTTTCTCTAGTGCTTATTTTGTTGTTCATCTGCTCAGCCGCAATTGTAAACTTTGTGCATTTGAAATAGACTGACTTTAGGCACATCAAAACATAATCCTTATAAGCTGGAGGGCTGCACATATTATCTTTGCACTTGATATCGATCTGTAGGGATGCTGTGTAGATGTGTAGTGGAAAACTCCCTTGACCCTGTCTTGCTTGTGGATAAGGAAGCTTTATTATATAAAAAAAAAACCAAACCAGTGTCATATCTAGCACCCAGGATTGCTTGAGAGAGGATCCGAAGCCAATGTGGAACCCCTCCGCCTGTGAGCTGGAATTATGACTTTATATAGGCTGTTGTGTTTGACAAACTTACAACACATAAATTCATATGTCCTTTGTGTAACCTAACCTCATCGACCTAAAGAAGAAGTCCTCCTTCTGTTAAACTGGGTGTCTCCAAAATAAACATTCCATACTCATAAATAGAAGGGAAAAGAAACAAGAAATGTATGCACCCTTATCTTAAACAGTCCATCCGCATAAAATACAGCAGCCTCATCTGAAGCTGTTTACACCTCACACTGTTATTGAAGCTTCTGCTCATTTCAAAAAGCTAACGCTGTGTGTGTGTGTGTGTGTGTGTGTGTGTGTGTGTGTGTGTGTGTGTGTGTGTGTGTGTGTGTATAAGCATGCATGCTTGAATGTATGTATCTAGCCCGATACTTTGTATTTTGTATCAATTATGCACTTTAAGCATATGTCACAGTACCTGGTTAGTTTCATACTACAGTTGACTTTTCTTATGCTCAGCATTTACATTTACATTTGTGGTATTTAGCAGACGCCCTTATCCAGAGCGACTTACAACTTATACAGTCTTACAATCCAAGCAATTGTGGTTTAAGGGTCTTGCTCAAGGACCCAACTGTAGCAGTGGGATTTGGAACCATCTGGTCCAGAGTCCAGTACCTTAACCACTAGGCTACCACAGTCACAGTTAACTTTGTGTGCGTAGCCAGATGTGTACTGGCATTGCTTTGTTTACAGGGACGCAAAATTGATGCGTAATGCGACAGTGCAACGCGTAGGACTTGGTGAAACAGTACTGAATGATCAAAAGGCTAGGTCAAAATCACACCACATCTTTCATTGTTTAAATGACAAAAGGGAAGCAGATGGTGATAGAGGAATGATATTCCACACAGCAGGGAGTGATTGTTTTGTGTATCTTTTGGACACCACTCTGAACTACAGCAGTTGTTTAGCTAACACGGCAATTGTGGCGTTCGTATAGCTGGCACAACTTTACAGATTTGTCTGTTGCAAGGTTGTCTTGGGTATTTTATTGTAGTCATTTGGAATTGGTACTCATTTTTGTGAAGCAGTCTTTCTTTGATGGCACAGATAGGAAAGATTATTTTTGTTATATTAGCAAATAGCCTGTGCCACATGGTGCTGCAGAAATAATACAGTGTTCACTAAGCTGAAAACTTAAAAAAAACAAACAAATTATGTTAATTTATTTATGTTATAATTTATTTATGTTTTTCCCCAATGTTCTTCAGTCATGCCCTCTGCTATTTAAGCCCCTTGTCTAAAGTGGTCGAAGTTTGCTTGCTAAGCTCAGACCCTTCAATCCTAGACTCGTGTTGTACAGTTTTACACCTTCTGGTGCAGCCAATAAAAAATAAGTAATTGTTTAAGTCCAAAAATATGTGTATTTCTAGCACATAGATGGAAATATATATGATAGAACACGGAACTTTTAAATCATTTATTTTTATTGCCAATTATATAAATAAAATGCCCCGAAAGAAAT
>JAYJMA010070067.1:0-10319 GCA_036873895.1 Parotocinclus cabessadecuia
TTCAGTTGACTTTATGTGATGGCTTCTGATTAAGTGTGAGAAAAGAAGCGAAACTATCACTATCATTTGCTTCCAAAAGTTACATTAGCTTTTGACTAAGTTCGACTAAGGCTATAATGCATGGCTCACAAAAATTTTACTAAAATATCCCTAAATCTTTGTGATCTTTGTGATTATAAATAATAATAAAGTGTTCCTTCGTTTGTGGCGGGGGTTACATTCCAGGACCACCCGTGGTAAACGAAAATCCGTGAAGTAGGGACCCTATATTTATTTAAGTATTTATACACTATTTTAGCCGTAGAACTTACAGAACGTTTGGGTGGCATCGTAGGGCTTGAATGAATTCAGTCTATAATGAAACTTACACAAACAGCGAACACAACACCACAGATAAAAACTTCTCATGTCGGCAAGTAGCGACTCAGGCGTGCGATGCTCTAGTCTTACTTCTCGTTTTTGGTGAGTGAATACGCTATTGTAGGGTTTTTAACTGTTGAATTTTGAACTGTTGAATTAGCAACATGCTAAAGTAATAGAATGTTCTCTTTACTTAACACGCCATACATCTCGTATCACGCATGCTCCGTCCATACCGAGCTTACAGCACGTCATATCCTACACACCGATTTTATTATTATTATTTTATTATTTATAACATTATTTGTAGACATTTATTATAACATTTAGTATAACATTTATTGCTAAAATTAATATTTAACATTTTTTTAAATACATTTTGTGATTTTTTTAATGTAAAAGTTCTGCAAAAACCCGCGAAACTGCAAAAATCCGCAATATATTTTTTCCATTCATATTTTTTAACTCACGATGCACCGAGTATCCGAAAGGTGACCCGCGAAGTGGCGAGGGAACACTGTACATTTATATATATTTATAGTCATATAAAAAGTCACAAAACATATGATGCAATATAATATTATTTATTAGTACAAATGTATAATAAATTATAATAGATTTCAATCTAGTCTCGACCTCGTCTACTAATAGTTTTGGTCTTGACTCGGAGTCTCGTGGCTTGATTTGAACTCGGCTCTAGAAGTCTTCACTGTAACAAGTTTTGTAAAAGCATGTTATAATCTGTTTTATTATTTGATTTATTACCACCTAAACACAAATATGGCTATATCATTGGCATACTTGTGTTAACTTTTTTCTTTTCTTTGCAAAACAGCTAGCAAAAACATAGCAAGTGGCTCAGTCCTATATATGATTTAAAAAAAAGTTATTTTAGAAAAAAGTAATAATTCTATTCGGTGGTACATGATTAAGAAAATACGTATTCTGGTAGTTAAACTGACTTTGTACGTAAACTACCAGACGAATGATCTATATTACCACTCAAAAGAAATGTTTCAAGCCAAAAAAAATGGTCTCAGAAAACCAGATTCTTTTTTTGCAAGTTTTTAATTTAGATGATGTGTTAAAATACTATCGTGTTTGTTTGTTTGTTTAGTGTTTTATGCCATGGCAACACATTGTTAATGTGCATGGTTAGGAATAGTGGTAGAGATGCCATGGTGTGAGAAACCATGTGGTTTTCTAAAGATGAATTAATTTTTCCACAGGACACACAACAGTAAAAAGAGATCAACTTTAAAGATAAAGTTCATCAGGCACATGTTTTGACAGTTTGTTTTTAACTTGCTGAGTGGAACAACTTTGACTAACCTGTTCGTTAGTTAACACAATATGGTGCCTACACTTAGAGATAACAGCATAAAGCTGTACCATACAAAGTTTCTTGCTAATGGTTTGGTGTTAATATCACTAAATGCGTCAATTTGACTGTTATTATTGGCCACACGTGCAAGATGGACATTTTTGTATAAAGAAATTATAGCAACAAGCACGTTTTTGGAGTACTTACGCTCTTTGCGAGTGATGGAAACACAGAGGAAGGCGATGAAGGCGATGATGGAGAGTACAGAGAAAAATAAGCCGACGCCCATGAAGAATTTTAGGCCTTTTAGCCATGTTCTCCAGTAGTCCTGCAGGTACATTACATGTGTGACCAGACTCCAGACTGCCAAAACACCTGCAAAAACACAAATACAAACTACAGTGTGAGAACAACTACAAGTCCTGCGCTTGAAAGAAAAAAAAATTATTATTTGCATGCATCGCAGTTTTGCTGGGTCATTCTCACATATGTCTATGTGAACATACCAGTTCCTGTTTGATATACAGGACAGTGCTATTTTAAATTTGCTCAGTAACTGCAGTTTGGTTTAGTCAGCATTTTGTAGACTCTTAACCCAGTCAGTGTTCCAGGCTTGTTTAGTGTGTGCTCTTAAGGTTGACCTGTTTAGTGTATGCTCTTAGTATGTGCTTTGTGGGGGCAAGGCAGAAAGTTCCCAAAGTCATTCAGGTTCCAATCTATTGGCACTGTATAGCTAGGAGGATTCCATGCATGTATGCTTCATGTTATGAACCTGGTAGAAGGGGAGTGTAGCTGAATTAACAAAGACCACAAATTAGAAGGAGGGAAGGTTTGCTTATTTACTGTACATAAGTTGCTGCTTTGTTTACAGAGTGGTCATTTACTAACCCAGCAGACGCCTTGATCCAGACTTACTATCGATACATTCTTACAATCCAATCAATCAATCGCTCAAGAATGCTACATTTAAATCCTGGGTCCATAATCCAGATTTGGCAGAGGAATTGTGAACCCTGGGTCTTGCAGTCCAAAATACAGAACCTTAACCACTATGCTACCATAGTCCCTAGTTACTTGTGTTTGTGTATGACTTTACACACAAATACCTCTACTTAACTGTAACAAGCAGAAAACTATTATAGGTAGTATTTACTGGATTACTCCTACACTGCCTGTATGTTCTCTCTCACTTATAACTATAACTATATTCTGATTGACATTCAGTGTTTGAGTTTTGTTTCGTCTGGATGAATCTTCTGTGTTATTCGTAACGCTGTATATCAGTGTATTTTTGGCCTCAGCCAAACAAAAGTATCAAGTTAATCATACTATCCTGTTATGTTGTCTTATCAGACACGCAGTGTCATAACAGTAAATTGCTTTGTTACTTTACAATTATAGCAAATGTCCATAATTTACAAAAGGTTTAGCATGCGTGTAACGGTTTAGTCTACCACTCCTGTTTTCAGCCACTTCTCTGATGCGTTTGCCTATTGTTTACACAAGGAGTTATTGTGAAAATAACATTGATATTTAACATAAAAGCCCTGTGACTAGGGATAAAGTCCAGTCAACACCCATTTCAGTGAATTATCCATTTCACTAAACATAATTTGGTAGCATACCTGTAATTGCTTTAACTTCTGCAAATAATTTATATCAAGGTTAAAAGTAGGTAGCGGACTAATTATTCTGAAAACTGCAAGATGTGTAAATTAATCTATGCTTATGCATTTTAGTCATATTATTGCCATTTTGACCATGTTAAAAGACATGTGCCGTTTCTGAAAGAATATAACATTTCTATTTTTAGACACCAACCCCGCCATCCACACTACATATGTTCAGAACACATTCTGCAAACTTAGTGCTACAGTATCTGTGCTTCTGTTACTTTTTGTGTCTGATAATAACATTGTAAACAAAACTGTACAACGCTTTATTTTGCCATAAAACCATTTAACAGGACGTCAACAGAAAAACAATGGATTCATTGTCACGAGAACGCAAAGACACCGGTGGAATCTCAAATGACTTGGTGCCCCAAGTAGGGTGTTCCAACGTTTAAAACATTTTCGAAGTATACAGTTCACAAAAATGGGGGATACCTCAAAATGAAATATCTCACAATGATATATCCCCTAAATTTTTGTGAGCAGTGTATCAGTCTAACATGGGGAGTAGTAAGCAGTAAAAGGTCACGTAAGATTCGGTCACGGTCTGTTTTGAAAAACCAGAAAGGTAGAAGCTAGTGCGCTATACATTACCTGATAAACCACCCATGGCGGATGTCCAAGGCTGTTTATAAGCGATATTCCACACCAGAAAAGCTGAAAATCCAACCAGTATCCCCACACACGCGTAGCCTACACTGATATACGTCTTTTTAATAGCCATTCTCCCGATGTCTCTCTAAACACTGGAGTAAACAAATGGAGTCACCCTTAAATACTCCGCATGCCACAAAAACTGGTAGCTCAAACAATTTCGCTCCCTTTTCCAAGCTGAAATCTAACCAAATCCGAAACCGTAAAAACACAAAAATAAAAAAAATCACAATGAACGAGGAGCTGCTATAATATCATAAATCTAAATTCACGCAAACCGCTGCGGTTACTGTCCGCTTCTGATCTGTTTATAACCTGGGATGGTTTATTATGCAATTCACACTCCCAGCCAAGGGGGTTTCCTGTTGGCAAAATCAGGGGAAACAGCACCATCTGCCGAGTTGGAAGACACATTGGAACAACACTTAATTTACTCTGCCTCGCGTCACGTCACGTGGCCCTTCCAAGAGCCAGCCTGTGATGCTTTTTTTCTTTACAATTGTGAGATCCTTCCACTGACCAATTAATGTTGACTCCATATCTACATTTAAACCTAATCTTAACAAAAGTAAAATAAATACGGATGCTTATTTGGTTTCTCAAATAGCTACAGGCATGTTTTACGCTCGCATAACTGTAAAACCGTAATGGTTTGACAATATTGACCATACATTATCATAGTCACACAATCTTATGGGCTGTAATAGAAACATCAAGGCTATATAAACGATACATAAATGCGCCAGAGATGCCACTGAATCCTGAAACCATTATGGTTTACGCAGCAACCCATATTGTCATCGCATCCGAAACTGCTATACATGCCAAATATTTTTTATTGTTTTTTTTAAAGGGAAATTCGCAATAACTGTAGAAATACAGTGATGTACATTAACAACCCTGTCTAGGGGAAGCCATAACACTTAAGAGGATTACATTATGGACCTGATATTTTTGTTTGTCATTGTGTGAGTACAACAAGATGCTTTTTGGAGCAAGCCTATAGAGGCCAAAGTATACAAGTATCAAAGTAAAGGCTGTGGTAGCCTAGAGGTTAAGGTGCTGAAGCTACCAGAAGGTCCAGGGTTCAAATCCCACCTCTACCAAGCTGCCACAGTTGGGTCCTTGAGCAAGGACCTTAACCCATAATTGCTTGGATTGTAAGATTGTATCAGCTGTAAGTCGCTCTGGATAAGAGCATCTGCTAAATGGCGTAAATGTAAAGTGAACCAAGTAGAATATGCACACTATATACAAGTTTGTTTGACAAAATCAAGAATGCATTCATATTAAGGAAAATACAGGAGATAAGCCAGATGAAAGAGAGATTCAACATTTGAATGTGAACCAGTTTGTATAGATAATAGTGAGAGAGAACATACAAGTAGAGTGGGTACAAACAAAGGAGTGCTACGTGGAATACGTGCAAGCCAATCGCATGCAAACATCATTTACAGCTTGTTACAAACAAGCGTTAAAAAGTCACACACAAATGCAAGTAATAAGCACAAAAAGCCTCTAAACAAATCAACTGAGTTAAAACAGTCTCAAGTTCAAACATGAGCTAAAGAGTATGTGACTGGTAGAGTATTTAAACATACACATGCACATATGAGTAACAAACGTCCACTCAAACTCGAGCAGCTGTTTATGGTTGTGAGACTTGGGTCGATAAACAATATTCTCAAATATTGTGAGAATTCAAATCCATGACAATATCAAGCAAATGATGATTGCTTGTAATATAATAAAACATTACATTTAGTGTAGCACAGTACATCGAAATGACAGAGGTTCTTTGGCACTTGAACACCTCAAAATGAGAAATGAGAAAAACTAACGCACTCAAAGGTCATCTGTACTGGTTCTATACTGGTTCTCTACTGGTTTCTGGACCTGTACTCACTGGTGAAAGTACCCATGACTTTCCCTTCCAGTTTCTTGGCCACGGAATCGCAGAGCTGTGAGGAGATGTCAGCTGCTACGTTTTTAGCTGAAAAACACGACAGGGTTTTATTAAATGTAAAAAAGTGATAAACGACCCCGTTATGGAGTGTAATCGTACCAATGAGGTGATCTTTCATCTTTTCCAGAACTGACTCCATATCTTGCCGAGTCAGAGTCTTTGAGCCGACCAAACCCTTCAGCATTCCGAACATTCCCCCAAACCCGCCGGATTTATTCCTACAACAAAACAAACTCATTCTAAAACACTGCAAAAAAAAACTGGTCATTTACAAACCCGCTCTTTAAATGTTGCTAAACGACGGCTTTTCTTTCATCCTCACCCCTTCCTGCTGGTATCAGGCACTGCTGCTGTCCTCTCCTCCTCCTCATCCTCGTCCTCATCCTCGTCCTCTGACGAGTCGTAATCCACCACCCTCAGGTCACCTTTCATAGAATCCACCTGGATTTTCTGGAGATAGAAAGATTCCCATCGATCTGTACTAAGCTTTAGGGAAGGATCAGACTTTTATTTTACATCAATATACAGAGATTTAAACGATTTAACCTGCCCAGCTTAGCATCTTATATTTAAGGTTCTTTCCCTGCTGGAAAAAATATCAATCAAACGTGTACGACAGATTCGAAATCCATTTCTTATGACACATTTTGCACTGGTTACTTACTGGTTCAGATGAGAAATCCTTGTCTTGGCCCTGGTTTTCCTGGGAACTGTTCACACTGGTATGACTGTAGTCCAGTTCTTTGGTACTTTTCCCACCGTTATCCCAGATTCTCTTCTCCTTCCCCTTTGACTTCTGTGGATTCTGGGGCTTTGGGGACTTGCTGTAAGGATTCAAAATAAAACCACCCGAATCAGAAGGAACTGAAACATAAAACCCTATCTTTGGATAAAAAAAATGCTGTTAGGTGATGATAATAATAATAATAAAATGACACTAAACACTAATAATCTATAAGAAGTAAGCAGCGGTGTGATTATCCAGTAAAGATCCACCTACTTGGGCTTTTCTGTCCGTGCTTGTTTTTTGAAGAACTGCTCACGGTTCTTCTGAATGATCTCCTCCTGACTGAGACCCTGGCTCCCATTCTCCATAGCTTTCTTGGAGCTGCTGAGAGGGATGATCCTGACCTGCTCCCCTCCAGCTGCTTCTGCTAGGGTACCAGGAAAAACACACTCACTCTATTTTTGTTTGAGTAATGCCACGTCAGGGACGGGTACAGGGGTGGGCATCAGTTAAAAAGACAAACAAACAAACACACAAACACAAACAGCTTCACCTTCTTTTTTGTTCTGTTTTTTCTTCCCGCTCGGATCCTTGCGTTTGTCCTCGTCTTTTTTCTCCATCATAGATTTCACAGTTTTCTTGGATTTTTCGGACTCGTTGTAACTCCTCATTGTTGGCTGTGGTTTAGTAAGCCTGCCTGCTTCTGCCTCCCTACGCGCGCACACGCACACACACACACACACACACACACACACACACAGTTTGATTGGCACAGAGGTGGCATCTCATGGTAGTTTGAGACGTGCTGAATCCCATTCTCATAAGTGTGGGTGGGTGGTTCAAAATAAACCCCAAGTTTGTCACAGTTCCAGTTGATTTCAGCTTTAGATCGATACTGGAATTTTCGTCTGATTAAACTGATTTCAGTTAAAGGTTGGGATTTACCTGGGGAACCAATAATAATTGTGTGTACTGTATTAAGTACAGCTATGAGTCGTAACACAATGGGATTATTTAAACACAAGGTTCATTCTTACCAATAAATCGATCATTATTTTGAAACTAAAGCTCAAGGCAGAATGAAAACGGCATACAGGTAACCGAGGGAACAAATCTGTTCCATAAACAAAGGCTTACCGCAGAAGCTTATGAAAGTCATCCTCAAAATCAAAACAGCTGATTAAGAATTTAATGGCGTCTTTCTTCTCCAGCTCATCCTTGTAGCGATCTCTGAAGCGGAGCTGAACGTCATCGATCAGCTTATCCACGTATGTGAGTGTCAGGATTTTTTGAAAACCCACCTGCATAAGGAAACCCATACCGTTCAGACCAAGGAGGTAATCCAACAGAAACACACACATAACAAATAAAAGCCTTACCACAAACACCAGCTCAAACTCGTTATCCAGTTTGTACTTCAGACTCAACGCGTTATGAGTAAAGGAACTGTTTCCAGTTCGCTCCTAAAAACAACGGGAAGATAATCAGTTCGTATTAGAAGCAACAGGCAAGCATTTCTGATGGAAGTTCAGTTCTCAGTTTTTGAGAGTCTACATTTAAAAAGCCTTACATTTAAAACACAGATCAAATGGAATCAGGATTTCAATCACAATGGAACGCAAAGACAATAAAAAAGGGGATTGTTAGGAGATCCCCAACAGGACAACAATCCCAAAATGGTTTAATGACTGAACACCAAGCTTCCCTCATGGACATCTCAGTCCCCAAATCTAAAGACCTGAGAGGACCTGAGAGGACCTGAGAGGACCTGAGAAGACCCTGGAACATCTGGAAAGATTGTATAAATAGGAAAGCTTCTCTGAATTCATGCTCTGTATCTCCAGGCTTTGTTCATCTTCCAGGAGATGAATATGAGTTGTTTTATTGTTAAATGTTGTTTATAGATGTATATAATCTGAATTTCTTACCTGTAAGATGACAGATCGGATGAGAGCGTTAACAGGGCCTGTGAAAGATTCAGAAACCCCAACCCCATGAAAACACCATAACACTATTCCCCCTTTACTAAAGATGGCGAAGAAGTCCAGCATCTTGCCGGGTCAATCTTAAACTCTACAAAGAACGAAACAAACACAAAAACCGAAGACTGTATAAAATATCTGCGACGTAAACTTGAGCCGCTTTGATTCAGCAGGTAGCAGCAGCCGCTGTTTCCCCTCTCTCTCTCTCTCTCTCTCTCTCTCCCTCCACCATGGACACGTCAGTACCAAAGCCCGGCCCGGATATGACGTTCCTACCAACAGTTACCTTATGCTAGTGTCCGTGTGACGGTTGTGAGCATTTTGTAGATCATATATGGAATTATTATACTGTAATGATGTGTAAAATCATTAAAACCTGCCTTGTAGTAACTAAAGCTTGTCATATTTACATGAAATCGCTTTCTTCTTCTGGGGCTCAGCTGCTGCTTTTGGCGCTCTGACTAACACCTACTGGCGAGTTCCCGCTTAGGAAAGTTACTCAGAGCTTCTGTTCTGTTGTTGGTTTTGTTAAAAAAAAAAATTAAAACGAAATATATCCATTCTACGTCTCATCAATATCAAGTCGAAATCGAGCCTTAAAAAAATCAGTGTGAGTCAAGCAACTTTCTCGACCTTAAATGTGCGATCTAACTCATGTGACTGAGTTCAATCAGATGTTCTGTCATTTTTATGGGCTGTGTAGATCTGACATCATGAGTAAAACAAAAATGAAGCTTAAACCGACTCATTCCAATAATAATAAGCAAACTCCAACTCCAAGCTCAGAGCAAAGCATCAGATCTCCTCTGTTCTTTTTTCGCAAACCGACACACCAAACCCAGTTTATTATTCTTGATGAACTGAAGTTTGAAATGGAAAGTGTGGCATTTGGATCTTCTTATTTCTAAAGTATAATAACCAGTGAAAAACTTTACACCACTGGGCTACTACTTCTCTAGAGTGGCTGGAAGACTGAATGTCTGATCTATTATCAGCATAGCAGGTTGAGAGATCCAGAAAAGTCTTGTGTGATCTTTCCACCATTGGGACAGCAGACATGGCCAATGTTTACAGCATGCCTGAAATTCAATCTACTTTATGTTAAAGTGCGATGCCTTGTGGTTAGGATCATGAACTACAGCTCAAATGATGCAGCTGTATCATAACTGCCTACAAGCCATAATGACGTCATGAGAAGGGTACCGCCTAATCAGTGTTTTTGATTAGTTTATTTGCTTATTTAGGATTTGTGTTGTTAGTCCATTATATGCATTGACATTTATTGCTTAAGATAACATTTGAAAACCTGCTAACCACAGTAGATTTTTGGCATTGCTTGGTTTTTGGACCATGTCAGGTCATGCTGATCGTGCCAACAATGCAGGACATGTACTTCTCACAGACAATTGTATATTTAATTTTAATATATACAGTATTACAGTCGAATCCGGTTAATTGGACCACCGGTTAATGGGACCAGAATAGTTATGCGGACGGAATCCTAAAGTACAGAAACAAATCCTATTATATACGTGTAATTTTATTCCTTTATTCGGACTAAAATCCCGTTTAATCGGACCTAAGAAGGTGAGAAGCGAATAAGAAAAAGAAGCCACGAGTCGCCACTTAGAGC
>JAYJMA010070088.1:0-10318 GCA_036873895.1 Parotocinclus cabessadecuia
ATTGGCCTTTTAGATAATTGTATTACTGTAAAGCTGCTTTGAGACGATGCTACATTGTAAAAAGCGCTATATAAATAGAATAGAATTGAATTGAATTGAAAATAGAGAATATACAATTATAGACTGGAAGGGCAGTTCTGGTATTGTATATGTGCTCTGGCTAAACCTAAGAGGACTGGAATTTTTCACTTTTGACATTCATTAGGACTTTTGGGAAGTACACTGCTCACACCCAAACCAGATGAAAGCAGGCAGGTCCGGTCGGTTTGTACTTCTTAGTTGTGGTCATGAATGCAGACTCCTTTAGGCCTGTGGCGTTTGTGAGTCAGCGTTCAGACTAAAGAAAAAAATACAGAAATAAATAAAGAAATAAACAGAGTGAGCTTGGCTTGCTTTCTTAGTGGCTTTGATGGATAACTGTGAACCGGCGACAGACAGCTCAGCTCACATTTTGCTCACAGTTCCCCTTAGAGGTGAAAATGCACCAATTAAGAAAGACTAACTGGAGCTGAATCTTGGTAAAACAAAATGGCCGGTCGAGACACTGATGGATAAACGGAAGGTTTGGATTTGGGCAGAAACTGGTTTCGACTAAAACAAGTGCCTGCATAGCTTTATCCATAACGCTGGTGAAAGTGATCCAGCTTGGATGTGAGCCGTGTTTGGAACTGGCCATCTACGATTACCTGATTAGAGGCAGAACGGCGCTCTCACTTTATGGCAATAAATCAATATTTCTGCGTTCAGCTTTGAGCTATTGATCCACTCGGTGCTACGTGGTGTTTGCAGCAACAGCAACGAAACTAGACTCGCTATTGACGGACCACGACGTGGCACCATGAACGTTAGCTGCAGTCTGCTGTGGATTGTGCTGCATTTTAACGAATATATTTACTAATATTTAATCATAATTGTGTACATTATTTAGCTCTAAAGCTTCACCAAAATCCTGGGTGAAATATCAGGGAAGGTTTAACACAGCTCAAACTTTATATTCATGTTTTTCCCCCAGTGTGTGCGTGTGTGTGTGTGTGTGTGTGTGTGTGCTTGAAATCAATAAGACAGTGCTCATTTTCACCTCTTCTTCAGTCTTTTCAGTATTCTTTTCACTCCTTTCTTATTTGTTTTGCTTTTCTCTTTTCCCGTTTCTGCCCAAAACATGTCACTGGTTAAACTGGTTTCTCTGAATTGTGTAAATATTTTTCCTTTTTTTCCCTTCCTTAGTTCTTTTCTTGTCTCCTCTCACTTCTTACTTATACTGGTAATTCTACGTGCTGCTGCTGGTATTCTTTTTATTCTTTTAAAAAGCTTATTTTTATTTTTGCCATTTCTTTGCATTCAGTTCTTTTACTTTACTCCATTTGTATTTTCTCTTCCTTTCTTGCTCATCCTTTGATGTTTCATATATATTCTTCCCCGTTAATGTCATTAAAATGTATTCTTTTCTTGTTTTTCCTTACTGTTCCTTTCCCGTCTTTATTCCTTTTCACCTTTTCTTTTCTAACTTTTTTGTAAGACAATGTGGGCGCCAGCACCCCGGCCCTCTGTTCTGACTCACTATCCCACTACGCCACTCTCAATTAAGGGATGAGAGCAACCTATAGGTGAGAATTTTATAGCAACTCAACAGGCCTAATAGCAGCCAACACCATTTATTCTGCTCCCCTGCAAGATCTGTTCAAATAAATGAACATGAGATGGCAGATGTAACAATACAAAACAATACGTTATTGGATCACACTTTTAAAAGAAGAAATTGAACAAAGAATAAGGCATCTATAATCACAGAGCTTTAAGATCTTTAACAGGTTATCATGTCCCCAAAGTTTAAACCATGTCCATTTATATATCTATAATAGGAAAAATACACACCAGCAGGTGACACAGCCAAAACAATTCACAACTTGGTTAAAGACATATACAAATTGGTATGCACACCAATCCAAAACCCCAACAATAAACACACTTCTAGATGTATATTGGATGGGCTTCAACCGGAGGGGAAAGAGGAATGGATTCGTGTTTACAGTTCTTTGACAGCATGGACAGTTACTCAATGCAAACTATTATAGAAGTCCCAAAACTAACACAGGATTTTTACTACAAATGAATATAGATATCCAAACCTAGTTAAACAAGCCCCAGTAAACAGGAAAGGAAAAGAAATCAAACAATCGAAAAAAAACTCAGCATTATATTGCTTTCATTTCTGGTCTCTTTCACTGTTTTTCTTTACCTATTTTTCCCCATAGGAAGACTTTCGACTGGTTTTTAATTTGAGTTTTTCCCTTTTTAAGTATAAGTCCGTTTCTTATCTCTTTCTTTTCTTGGGTTTTATTTCCTCATTTTTTTTGCGCTTGTGTCCGAAATCTTCCCACTTTTTTTTCTTTCTTGCTCGTCTTGGTAACTTTTCTTGTAATACTTGTTTGTATCTTAAATCCTTTTCTATCCTTTACATTTCTTTTCTTTTGACTTTGTCCCACGTTTTTCCACAGACCTTCCTTAACTTGTTGCTTCCTCTCTATAATGTTCCTCTGTATAATGTATAATCTGTTATTTCATTTTCACGCCCAATTGCAATTAATAAAGTTATAAAATTGTTGCGTTTTTATTGCTGTTGTATTGATATAGATCACTTTAAATCTGGGTGCAAAATGATGACTTACACATTTTCCCACTCTGTTATTTACCATCTCAACAGAAAACCAAAGTCACTGTTTGGACTGGTTTCTTTAAATTGTGTAAATAATTGCTTTTCCCTTCCTGCATCTTTTCATGCTTTCCCCCTGTGTTTTGTTGCTTTGTTTTTCCTCATTTCTTGGCCACTTCCCTGATTGCTGCTTGCACTTATCATCCAATTTCTTCCCACTCATTTTTCTGTCTTCGCAAAATTCTGCTTTGTTTAACCCTTTTTTTGTTTTACTTCCTCTATATAAAGTAAATCTGGAATTAATTATTTATATTTACATTTACTAGTCAAACAACAACACGTCATTAATGCTTTGAGTTCCATTCATATCTGTTTTTCTTTGTCTATTTCTCCCAAAAATAAGTCACTGGTGGCCTGGTTTCTCTAAAATGTGTAAACAAGTGCCTGTTTTTATTTCTTTATTTGTTCTTCGTTACCTGGCCACTTCCCCTGATCTCTGCTTGCACTTGTGTTCAGTTTTTTCCACCTTCTCACTTGTGCTAGTTATTATACGCACTGCTGCTATTAAATCCAATTTCTTTCATACAAATGTTTGGGCAGCACAGTTTTTTACTCTAAATGTGACATATTTCTCCAAATAAATCATTCTGAGACCTTGCAAAACAACTAGGTGATCTTCCGAAAAGGTCCCACAAACCCAGTCACCTTAAAACTCTAAAACTTGAAAGTCATGAACTCCTGAAAAGATGGGAATAAGGGTGAATCAGGTCAATTCAGGTACAAGGTCTATTACTCACCTCTGGCAAGGTGAGGTTTGTTTCTCGGTTCCCCTCGCTTAAATGCAAGCCTGCACTTTTCCACTAGGCAGAAGTCCGGTTTATTGTTCTGCATCATGGCTTCTATCTTCCAAGTTCCTCTGGGTCCTTGGTTGCTCTCACCTGACACGTCTTTCCTTTTCTCTTCATCTCCCTGCTTTCCATCAGAGCTTCTTCTTGTGTGATCCGAGGTAAACCGAGCCCGTAAACAGAAGACAGTTGTGCTGAGTGCAGTGGCAGCACTAACTATAAAAGCAGAGCTAAAAATGGAAAACTGGAGAGGAACACATAAAACATCAGCATTCCACTTCCCCCACTGCTATCAAGCGTATAACCCCAGGCCACATAGACCTAAAGCCCAGCACAGCCTGAGAACTCCACTAAGAGCACAAAGGGAACGACAGGCCAGGCAGCTGAAGGTTTCAGATTAGCATTCAAAAGAGATTAATAAAAACCTGTAACATTAAAGGTGTTTTTAATCTGGATCTACAGATCCCAGATGGAGGTGAGAAGGTTCCATAGCTGGTTCCATAGCCGGAGGGTCATGTACGAGAACACCCTTAATCCTAGTCCAGCCTCAGGTCTTTTCCAGCCTTTGGTCGAACTGATAAAAAGTAAAAATGATGATACGACAGAAAAGCCAATAAGACATGATGTATTAAAACAGACACATTTTTATTTACTAAGACTTTTTCTATTCCCCTTTACTTTACGCTTTACTCTTTATGTCTTCCTTGTCTTTCATTTGTCCTACATTGTCCTTTCTTTTTCTTCTTTATTCACATCAGTTTATACTTCGTTCATTTCATAGCTCTGCTTTGCTCCTTCTCTTTTATTATTTCTATATTTTTTCTCTTCTATACTGCTTACAAAAATAGGGGGTATTTCATTATGGGATATTCCACCTATTTTCTGTGAGCAGTGTAGTTGGTCGGCATCTGTTTTAGGTTTTCTTGATTTTCCTTCTTTTATCCTCTTTTCAATTTTCCTTATTTCTCTTTTGTTTTTACCACATTGTCTTATCTCTTTTAATGTAATCTTTTTTTTAAAATCTCTTTTAGTTTAGTGTAAACTTCCCTTTGTATGTTTTCTTTCCTTTCTGTTATTCTTATTTTACGTTTTATATTATTTCCCCCTTTCACTTTTTCTTTTTTTATCTTCCAAAATACCCCTCCTTTCTGTCCCGTTTTTCACTAATTTACTCCAGTTTTCTTTTTCTTTCAACTCTTTCTTTATTTTCCCTTTCATTTGTTTTACTTTCCTCAATACTCCATTTGTTTCTTCCTCTAACAGTTTATCTTTTTTAATCCTTTCTTTCCTTTATTTCCTCACTTTTCATTCCTTGAGTTTCCCTTTGTTTGTTTATATTTAGTTTAATATGTCGGCAGCTTCTTATTTCTGTATTTAATCTCTTCTGCAAGTCACTCTGGATAAGAGCATCTGCCAAAAGATTTAAATGTAACTTATTTATGCTTTTTTTGTTGTTTATTTCTTCCGTATGTGCTCCTTTTGTTTTACGATCTCTATTGCCCATTTTCTTTCGCTCGTTTCCTTTTTAAACTCCTTGATTGTTTGATTGATTTATTGATTAGGGAAGCGTTCACACACACGGTATAATCATTCTTATATTCTATCAAATGAATCAGAATCATTTGAATTGTTGATTCACTGTTGATTCCCTTAACTTGGTTCTGTCTGGATGTTTGTTCAGATCACGAAGCTTTAAATCGTGTTGAATCATAGCGACATTCTTGTGTGAGATCAGAGCGAGAGCATGAAGTGGCAGATTGAGCGATAATAACATCAGCTGAGGTTGGATTACATCTGGAGAAGCTCCACTGAGAGATCAGATAGAGCACACACTCTCGAGATGAGTGGGGCTGATTCAGTTACATCTGGATGGAGACACAAAGTTACCTGAGGAATTTAATATTCGAGAATTCTCGATTGTTTATTTTAAACCAAATCTTTGGATGAATATTGAGGTTCAAATTGATAGATTTATTCATTTTACTGAGTCAGATGAGTCTGTCTGAATAACTTCAATGATAAACTGAACTTTTGTTCTATTGTTATTAAATATAAACAATTCCATTCAAACTGAATCAATCTGACGTTTCTCTACATGCCGAAATAAAAGCTGCACTCATTGCATTGCATTGGCTAACAGTGAAAAACAAGTTCCTGATCCTGGTTCAGGATCCAATCAGGGAACCTGTTTGATTTTTAAATAGTCTGAGGTTAAGATTTCATAATCAAATATCAAGTCAAATTGATTTCTATAGCGCTTTTTACAATGGAGCATTGTCTCAAAGCAGCTTTACAATATTATATTATCTCAAAAGGCCAGTCCCAAACTGAGCAAGCCTAGGGCGACAGTGGCAAGGAAAAACTCCCTGAATATAGAAGGAAGCAACCTTGGAAGAACCAAGACTCAAAAAGGGGATTGATCTGCTTGGGTGGCCTAGATGATAACTGAAATAGTTAAGTTTGCATTAATAGTATTATTAAGTAAATAATAAAAAATGTATCATATCATCATTTACTTCCAATAATCAATTAATAAATTATTAATTTTAGGCTATATGTTATTCAGTATTAAGTTTTGTTATACAATATAATATTATTTATATTATATTATTAATAGGTCATGAATGATAATGAACGTAGAGGGAATTAAAAAACGAATACATTTTCCTATTTTCTCCTTTTTATTATTGTACAGTATAATGAAAAAAATCTTAATCTGGTCTCAGAATCGTCTCGGGTTCGGACACCCCCAGTCCCACCCCCAGTCCCAGTGTTGGTCTTGACTTCTTGACTACAACATTTGTACAAGTTAAAACACATGTTGGCAGCCGGACCTTTCCAAAGACGAGCGCTTAATGTTTCCGCTGTGATCTTTTTTTTAACGGGAATGGAGACTGATTTATTTATATCCTGCATTTTAAAAGACTTTTGCCCTGAAAGCTCAGAAGTGCGTAACAGTCACGTCACACAAGTGCCCACTTGAAGGGAGAGCAAAGAGGGGCAGTAAACATGCAAAGCATAAATATGGATTGTGATTGTACCCTAATTTTTGTAATTGGAGGTGAACATAAAACCAAGACCTACTGGCTC
The DNA here is from genome assembly GCA_036873895.1 of Parotocinclus cabessadecuia. Classification (NCBI taxonomy): domain Eukaryota; kingdom Metazoa; phylum Chordata; class Actinopteri; order Siluriformes; family Loricariidae; genus Parotocinclus; species Parotocinclus cabessadecuia. Next base: position 6,586 of record JAYJMA010070088.1, read on the forward strand.
CTCCTGATCTGCCTATGTGCTCTGCGTTTTCTTCACCCCGTAACTGCTCCCTGATGCATGTGATGTTCTCACCGAAATACATTTTCAACCTAATAAACCTCAAACCAGCCTGCACACTCATGCAGTAGAAAGCAAAGAAAGAGAAACGCAACAAGAGCGAAGAAGAGCGAAGAAGAGCAGCCAAGAGCGACGGATGATTGACGGATAAACGACTTGCAAACAGGCGGCTCTGTTAACTGTCACTGTGGAGCAGGGCATCGAGAGTAGAAAGAAAACACAAGAGGACAGGAGACGATGTGGAACGTGAGAGAGAGACGCAGATAAAGAGAGAGAGAGAGAGACAAAGAGAGAGAGAGAGAGCAAAAGAGAACTAGAACTGGAGAGAGAAGCAAATAAAGCTTTGAGACACCACCGATTTTGAAATAAAAAAAGATGTTCATTAAGTGATTTCTTTGGTGCTTTAAGTCTAGACCATAGACCTCATTCGAGCAGCCATAAGTGACAGTGGCAAGGAAAAAAACCTAGGCTTGAATGGAAAAACCCATCCACCAAACTTTAGACAGAACAAAACCCTGCAACCTGCTCGATGTGACCCAATGTGACATGGCCAAGGATATTGGGACAAACGCATGCAGTCAAAAGTATTGAGACACACCCCAACTAGCAGCCAAAAGTATTAGGACACACCCAAACACTGGCAAAAACTCTTCGTTTGTACAATAAGCAGCTACGATGTGGTTTGCTTTTACTAATTTACTAATCTTATGTTCCGGATGAGCAAAGCAACCTCTCAACCTTTACTAAACTAGTGAAAATTTCATTTCATTTTCATTTCAGACAGCTTGTGGCGTGACTACAATCTTTTAGGAATGTTGCAGCATCGGCAGTATTGTCTTGTATTGACCAGTATCAATTGTGAAATCTACAGGGTTGCAGTTATTCACATTTATTACCTGAACCATGTTCACTCTCTTTAAGGGTGTTGTTAACCATGTCTAACTCCGTATGTGGGCATGGAATCAGGTTACCATGGTGTTAAAATGCCTCTTAATTCTTCCTAATGATTCAAACAGCAAAAAAAATGCAAAAAGCAAATGGAGCCACCAAGCAAACCCACAAACATTGACAAAAATAGCGATACAGTACAGATAAGGGACTGGACCGAGGTACCTGGATGTTGAGATGAGAAGGTGGTCCACCTACTGACATGGTGTTGGAGGTGGAGGAATCCTACGCATACAGTACAGTAACAAGAAGCGATGCTCAAACCCAGGTGTGCCCCAGCACTATCTCTTATTAACAGAAATGAAGCAGATTAAAGAAAAAGTGCTGAATGGTGCGAGAGAGGGGACTGAGAGGGGATGTGGGACGTGGAAATGTCGACCCCCCTGCAGCAGCTGCTGTCCAAACTTTTCCCCTCGCCAATTAACAAACATATGCTGGCACTCGGAGCCACTTTTTCTCCTAAGCGCTCACACATAGGCACAGTTTATGCCCGCTCGTTCACTGTTTGGCAGCCTGCACCCTCCCTGAGGTATTATTCAAAAGAAGAGGTCGTAGTGGAACCTCTGACCCAGCGATTACATAACGATTCCGGCTTCCAGGAAAGTAAAGATTTTCAGGTCAGTTAGGATAAAGAGGGTGTAATAATACCACCTGATAAAATGTATGGCAAACTAGAACTGTGGAAGTCCATGAGATGAGACAGACAGTACCATCAACCCTGACCCAGGACAGGAGACAATCTGGAACGAGAGAACAAGAGAGTATACAGGGACAGAGTGAGAGTGTGAGAGAGAAAGAGAAAAAGAGAGCTAGAACTGGAAAGAGAAGCAAAAAGACACCATAGTGTTGAAGAATTTTGAATAGAAAAGATGTTCATTAAGTGATTTCTTTGGTTCTTTAAGTCTAGACCATAGACCATGTTCGAGCAGCCATAAGTGACAGTGGAAAGGAAAAAATAGCTCAGAAACCATAAGAGAAAAGGCGGGCTCAATTAAAAATATTACACAACCCACAGAACTCCTGCTCTAGGCACAAGCATAAACCATAAAAACCATAAAGATGAACCAGGAACTCTTTTGTGGTAGAACAGAAAGGGATAGGGAACTCCTGCTCAGTGAAATGAAGAGATGAATCAAAAATTCCTGCCTGATGAAACGGAGAACAGAGGGATGAACTCTTACTGAAATGATGAACATATGGTCCAAAAGAAAATAACTGTTTTTAGCTTAAGCTTCTGACTTAGAATCGATTTAAATGGAAAGACAAAATCTTAAACGTAAAAACAGAGCACAGGTTCGTCATTTCAGCACTGTTAAAGGATACGTGGTTCTTGTTATTTGGAACTGGTTCTGAATCTAAACCTGGTTTTGATACTGATCCTTACTTAGCCTAGTAGCCTAGCGGTTAAGGTCCTGGACTTTGGATCAGAAGGATTGTAAGATCATATAAGGTCACTGGGTAAAAACATCTGGAACCAATACTCCCCTCTGGTTCATATTCTGCCTCAGGTGAAGTGGATCCTTGTAGCTCAAGCACACCAAGGACAAAACAGAGCTGCTTGAACACTTTTGAAAAGCAAAAGCTAAGCAGATGGAAAAGTGAGAGAACAGTCCGAGGCCGGGGCTGATATTTGGTCTATGTTCAGGATGATGAAGACTTTTAGATAGGAACGAGTCCAAGAAAGGAATAGTGTCCAAAACCTGACAGCTCAATGATCTGTTTAAAAAATATTTCCATTCAGCAACTGCAACCGACTCGATTCATTCATTTCTAATGTGTTACCATGACGACTGTCACCCTCACCTCGCCCTCTCTCTCTTCCCTTCAGTTTTTTGGTCTGTTCTCTCATCGTGACTCCATCCCCATACCCCTTCCCCTTCCCCTTCCCCCCAGCCCCTCACGGACCCTGTACGCTTTCATTCTTCCTCTCGTTCCTTCAGCTGTTCTGCTGATTGGCTTGCCTCCCTCGAATTCCCCCGCATCACTTTTGTCTTTTTTTTCCTCTTGGTGTTGCTCGAGAAACAGATTTATTCCCTTCCTCAGTCGGAACGGGTGTAAAATATTTATGCTCAGTTCCAAATGGAAATGTCAGAGGCAGACTGCATGTCTGTGGAGTAGCTGAAGGTGCTGCAAAGCTGCCTCAGTCCTGAAGCAACCTGGACTCACTTCACTTCTATCAGGTAGCCTGACTGGGACTCGCTTTGGATTCAGCTCTTCAGAGCGGTCTCTAACTTGTACTGTTTCAGAGTTTCTAAAATATCGCTGGTGCCCTGTCTGTTCCGTATTAGGCACCAGCCTGAACCATGACCCATGACCCACCCTAAATGAACCATTTAGATATTTGTTTAGTCCAAATGACAAAAATGTTTTTAGCTGTAATACTATTGTTGTGAAAAATCTGTTTTTTTAGAAATAGGAAATTACTCAGAAGCCATGTTTGCTTATTGGTCACTGAACTTGGAATGATGGAGAATGACGAGACTCCCAGGTCATCAAACTTAGACGGAGATAGGTTTAGGAATCTAAGGATGCGTGTAACTAACTGGACTGATTCAGACTTTTGTGCAACCTGGCATAGACTTCAAGTTATTTGGGCCGCTTGAGTCATACTAATTGATAGCAGGCTGTTTGACTCTTTGATTCACATTGCTCAGGCTGTTTGACTCTTTGATTCACATTGCTCAGGCTGTTTGACTCTTTGATTCACATTGCTCAGGCTGTTTGACTC